>CM046441.1:79548731-79598731 GCA_025506515.1 Flaveria trinervia | reverse complement strand
GGGGTTAGTTTAGCTTTATAGGCTTTCTTGAAGTCATCCAGGATTTCCCAAGGTGATACTACAAAGACCAGTGAGATCACTTCATCTACAATCTTTTTCACTTGGCCAATGTATCTCTGTGGAATATTTTTCCTTTGAATTTTATGAGACACCCTGGGATCAGGCCAAATCCTCACTCTTTCCTTCTGATATTGGAAGGTATGCCTGAGAGTGTATAATCTGAGAGCATGCTTCTTCATGTTGATGATTGAAGATGAGGCTGCATATGCTTTATCAACTCTTCTCAACAATTCCTCATCATGTTGTTTGTGAAGTTCTTCTTCTTCTAACTTCACTTTCACAGTTTGTCGTTCAGATTCAGGAGTAATTGTTGGAAGGTGACTTGTGGCCTTAGGCAACTGTATAACAGCTGAGATTGGCAGCCTATCTTCATCTTCATCATTATCTTCTTCATCTTCTTCTAGCCTCAGTACCCTTCTCTTCTTCTTCTGGGGTATATCATCGGCTATTGGTTTGAGGGTAAGGGAGTTGGTTTAGTGGGTTGTTGTTTTGGTGGTTTTGGTGTGGGAATGTTGACAGGCTGTTCTAGCATTTTGGAGGTGAGTGCGGCTTTAGATTGCTTGGCTAGTTCAGTCCTGCTCCCAGCACCAGCTTCATTCAAAGCTTCAATAACTAATCCTTTAGTGTATACTTCAGACGAACAGATCTTGGTGGTTATTGCCAAGATGCTGTCCCTAGACCAAGCCTTGATTTCAATCATTGATCTTCCAAGATATTTTGCTATAAACCTGATCATGATCTCCAGCCTTTCTCTTTCTAACACATCATAACTTGCCCATCTATTTTGGATTTCTTCAATCTCTAATCTTCTGATCTCAGAGTCAAGTTTATCAGTGTCATGGCCTTGCCTAAACAACTGATCAATGATGTTATCCATTGATCTGCTGTGTTTGGCATCAGCCTCTTTTACCATCAGCTCCAAGGCAGTCTCCTTGTCATTCTTTCTTTTCTTTGATTTCTCCATGTCAGCTTCCTTCTCCTTCTCTTTTTCAGTTTCCACAGCCAACTCCTTCTCCTTTTCTACTTCTGTCACTTCTGTTTCTTTCTTTCTCTTTCCTCTCTGCACTCCTCTTTCTTTTGCTTTCACTGATTGAATCTCCCCCTTTTTGGGTGCATTGGTTGCAAGGGTTTGATTGTCAGAAAGCTTTTTGCCCACAACTTCCTCTATCAAGGGTTGTATTATGGAGGAAAACCTCTCATCAATGGTTTTGATCACTATATCAGTGATTATAGGTGTGATGAGAGGTATGGAATTTTGAAAGATAGCAGCTATTTGCTTAGGGGGGTTCTGTTCCTGAGAAATAGTGCCAGAAGCAGAGGCAGGTGGCTGAGTATTTGGGAGTGGCTCTATGTTTGGGAGACCTTCAGATGAAGGTGCCATCTGTGGGGTTTGAGAGGCAGATGGTCTTTGATCCTCAGAAGATTAGGCAAGCAGCTCTTTGAGTCTGCTCACCTCCTCTTCCAGGATTGTGTTTTGGGCTAACACATCGTAAAAGAAGCCCAGGTCATCATCAGTAGTTACTGAATCACCTGATCTCCTGATAGAATCAGGATGAACATGCACTGAGTGTAGATCAGTTGTAGCATGTGCCCCTGGTCTTGGAACTGGGGACTTCCTGCCTCAGGACTATGTCCTTCATCAGTAGTTGCCTCTGGTAAGGTCTTATTGATGTTACCAACTACATCCTGATCATATGCTGAAGCAGGATAAGTGGCAGCCTCACCAGAAGTTCCAATCTCCTTTTCTACACTTGGAGATGGAACATTATAACCCCTGTGCTGTGGGTTATCAGAAGCACTTTGGTCCTCCCCCTCAATGGTTGAGGTTTTCCCAGTTGTAATTGGTATCTGGGGAGGGGGTGAGGAGTGCAACTGACTTAGCACTTTTGCAACAATAAGTGTAGGACTTTGGGGGCGGTTGCATGTGGTGATTGGGTAGAAGCAGATTGCACCCGGGGTGAGTGGTGCTCTTCGATGGTAACCCTCTCAAGTGAGATAGGTTCCAGCAGTGTGGGATCCCTAATATTGGTTGCAACAGGATCCTGTTGGGAGGAAACCTGTGCGGCTTTGGCAGGTTGAGTCTTTGACATAACTGGGGGGTTAAAACCAGTATGTGTTTCCTGTGTTTGTGGTACAGGGGCATCCTCAGGGGACTCATCTCCCTGAGTAGCCTTTTTGGCTTTTTGGATTTGGGTTTGGAGGGGACTTTGGATTTGGAGGTGGTGGCTGTGGGTTCCAGCTGCGTGGGTTTTCGCAGCTTGGCAGCCTGTTTCAGTGTTTGGTCTGAGTTGTGCCTGGAGTATACTTCAGGCAATACAGCCATTGCAGGGACTCCAAGGCCAACAAGTCCCTTAGCTTTCAGCTGATTCTCTATGATGGCCATAATGAACCGAGGATATAATATCCATCGGTTAGAAATGGGTTTTGAGGCCATATCCTTAAGTTCAAGAAAAATAATTTTAGAAAAGTTTAAGTTTTGATGCTCAAGGATAGAGAATAATACCTGCTGCCACCTGGTCGACATTTGATCCCAAGAAGAAGTCTTAGGAGCTAAGCATACATTTACCATGTGAAAGATAAGACGTTCTGCATCATGGAAATGCTTCTTTAGGATGGTAGAGGCGCTGAGATTTCCCTGATATCCATGGTGGGCAAAGGATAGATCAGTGGTGCCCTTTGGATACCCAGTGGGGAAAGTGGCATCATCCAGTTTTAGGGTTTGGCGAAGTATTGCCGGAGTGATGACCACCTGATGGTTGTTGACGAACGACTGGAGAGACTCGGTGTTATTCTCCCCAGTTAGAAGGGTGACGTTCGTCTAAAACTGGTGTAGGGATTCGGCATGAATGGTGGGATTTAGAAGGAAGGCCGTTTGGGAGGGAGACTGGACCATTAGATCTATGGCATTATCGAACTTTGTCCAGAAGGGTGATTTGGTGAGGTAGGCAACGCAGTTGTGTCTGGTTTGAGCTGCATGGTCGCCATTAATGAGAGAGAAGATTTGGAGGTTTTGAACGTTAGGTTTGGAGATGATGAAGCTCTGAAGGATTAGGTATGAGGTATTTATAGGGTAAGGGTTAGAAAACAACTGAAGGGTTTGGTGTTAATCATCAGTAGTTTTAAACGACTGATGACATGGTATTACCCTTTCAGAAGTTGAAACAACTGAAGTCTTGGTTTTAGGCATCAGCAGTTATAAAACTACTGAAAACCATGGTTTTGACTTCAGATGTTTGAAAACAACTGAAGACTTGGTTTTAGTCATCAGTAGTTATGAAACTACTGAAGACCTTGGTTTTGTCTTCAGGTGTTGTAAACAGCTGATGACTTGGTGTTAGTCATCAGTAGTTGTGAAACTACTGAAGACATGTTTTTGTCATCAGTTGTTTAGGATGAAACAGCAGTTGTAGAAACAACTAAAGAGAAAGTTCTCATCAGTAGTTTTCGTCAATTCTTAGCCTTTCAGCTGTTTCATACTATCCTCAACACTTACTCATCAGCATTTTTGCTGTTTTCAGTTGTTTCATAGGACATCAGTACTTATCTGTTTTTACTGACATCAGTAGTTATAACTACATCAGTAGTTGTAACTTTATCAGTTGTTTTAACAGAATCAGTACTATATGTGATATGGTTACTAATGATCATCAGTACTTATTTACTGAGATCATCAGTAGTTATCACTTATTCTAGCTGCAGCATACCAAGCCTTAACACTAGGTTTTGGAAAGTTGAACTATCCAAAGGCTTAGTAAAAATGTCTGCAAGCTCATCAGCACTAGGCACAAACTTTGGATCAATCAGACCTTTTTCAAAACAATCCCTAATAAAATGATGTCTGATCTCTATATGTTTGGTCCTAGAGTGCTGGGCTGGATTTTTGACAATGCACAGAGCTGAAGCACTATCCATTAATAATGGAGTCTTAGTCTCTGTAATGCCATAATCCAAAAGTTGGTTCTGAAGCCAGAGTACCTGAGAAGTACAACTTGCAGCTGCAATGTACTCTGCTTCAGCAGTTGATGTAGCAACATATGTTTGTTTCTTACTCTGCCAAGAAATCAAACAGTTGCCTAGGAATTGACATCCACCAGAAGTTGACTTTCTAGTTAACTTACAACCTGCATAGTCACTATCTGAAAAAGCAACTAATTTGCATGAGTGTCCAGTGGAATACCATAAACCTAGAGATTGTGTACCTTGCAAATATCTAAAGATCCTCTTGACTGCAATCAAATGAGACTCTTTAGGAGCAGCCTGAAATCTAGCACAGACACAAGTAGCAAACATGATATCTGGTCTAGAAGCTGTTAAATACATCAAGGACCCAATCATACATCTGTAAAGTGTTTCATCAACAGCTTTACCTTTCTGATCTGCATCCAGTTGTGTGGTGTTGCACATGGGAGTAGAACAGGGCTTACAATTTTGTAAATCAAACTTATTCAAAAGATCTTTTGTATATTTTGACTGATGAATAAAGGTTCCATTAGCCTTTTGTTTGATTTGCAAGCCTAGAAAGAACTGTAATTCTCCCATTGCACTCATTTCAAACCTTTGTTTCATTAAACATGTAAAATCATCACACAACTGGGGATCAGAGGATGCAAAAATAATATCATCAACATAAATTTGAACAAGTAGCTTATGCTGATCCACCTTCTTAATAAAAAAAGTTTTATCTATGGAGCCTCTAGTGAAATTATTTTTAAGAAGAAAAGTGGAAAGTGTTTCATACCAGGCTCTAGGAGCTTGCTTCAACCCATAAAGAGCCTTATCAAGCTTATACACCCAATCAGGATGTTTATTATCCTCAAAACCTGGTGGTTGACACACATAAACCTCTTCTTTTATTTTACCATATAAAAATGCACTTTTGACATCCATTTGAAAAACTTTAAGATTGTGGAATGCAGCATAGGCTAAGAACAATCTAATTGCCTCTAGTCTGGCTACAGGGGCAAAGGTTTCATCATAATCGATACCTTCTTCTTGTGAAAACCCTTGTACAACCAGTCTAGCCTTGTTCTTAACAATAAGCCCATTTTCATTAGTTTTATTCCTAAACACCCATTTAGTGCCTATTGCACACTTACCTGGGGGTAGAGGAACCAGTTCCCACACTTGCTGTTTCTTGAACTGAAGTAGCTCAAGTTGCATGGCTTCAACCCATCCATTGTCTCTCAAAGCAACATGATAGTTCTTTGGCTCTAGCTGACTGATGAAGAGAGCATAGAAGCAGAAGTTAGACAATTGACTTCTTGTTGAAACTCCAGCACTGATATCACCAATGATTTGAGACATTGGGTGATTCTTCAGCTCTTGATAAATAATAAGATCTGTGCAAGTGTTTGTAGAACCTTCAGCAGCAACAGATGGTGATGCAGACTCTTGAAACCAAGAATTAGATGGTAACTCAAAAGATGTAGAGGAATCAGATATCTCATCAGCATTTGTTGTGGATGGAACTGCTGAAGCTACAGGAACATCAAGTTTAGCAGATTTAGGTAGTTGATCACTAAACTTGAATAGGTGAGTATTGATATTATCATCATCATCAATACCACCAGGTGGAAGACATGCTGCAGAGGATGATTTATCTACATGATCTGCAACAGCTGGAGGTTGATAAGGAACATATTGCAGTATGTCCAGATCAAACAACTCCACAGGGTTTTGTGGAATCTTGTCCTTTGGAGATTCATTAAACTTCACATGCAAAGTCTCTTCAACTATCTTTGTTCTGCAGTTGAAGACTCTGTATGCCTTGCAAGTAGATGAATAACCAACAAAATACCCTGCATCCACCTTAGGATCAAATTTGTGGAGTTGATCCTTTGTGTTGAGAATGAAACAGGGACACCCAAATGCTCTGAAATTAGAGGAGCCAAGTGATGTAGAACTTCATATGGAGTCTTCATCAACCTCTGATTTACTAAGGCTCTATTCTGCACATAGCAAGCTGTGTTAACAGCTTCAGCCCAAAAGGTCAGTGGCAAACCAGAGTCAGCCAACATAGACCTTGCAGCTTCAATTAGGGTCCTGTTCTTTCTCTCCACTACTCCATTTTGTTCTGGAGTCCTTGGGATGCTAAACTGCCTTTTGATTCCCTTTGAAAGATAGAAATCATCAAGTGTATGGTTTTTGAATTCAGTTCCATTGTCACTCCTTATACACTTGACTGATAGGGAATACTGCTTCTCAACATACAACACAAAGTTAATAATCTTCTGAGCAACCTCATCCTTTGAATGCAGAAAGAAAGTCCATACAAATCTGGAGTAATCATCCACAATTACCAGACAGTATTTCTTCTTTGCCATGCTCATCACTCTCACAGGACAAATAGATCCATGTGCAGTAACTGCAAGCAGGCAGTGGACTTAGGCTCTTCAATAGGAGGGAATGAGACTTTGTGCTGTTTTCCTTTTAAACAAGCAGTGCAGGTTTCATCATAGTGGAACTCCTTTATTGGTAAGCCTCTCACTAAACTATTGTGGATCAGCTGTGCCACAGTTTAGATTCCTGAGAAGAGGCTTTGGAAAATAGGCAAGGATGGCCTTTGAGATCTATTTTCTTGGAAAGATCTAAGGCATACACTCTTCCTGTCCTGTTGGCCCTCAGGAGAGTGTGATTATCCAACACCTTATCAATCAAACTCAGAACTTTGGATGACAGAATCCTGTAGTTCTGACTGGTGAAAAGAGCAACATGGCCTTTATCACACATTTGACTGACACTCAAGAGATTGTACTTGAGATTTTCCACATGATTAACATCATCAAACTTTATTTCCCCATTGGAGACAAAGCCTTTGCCAATGATGTAACCCTTAGCATCATTGCCAAAAGAAACAAACCCCTTCTTTCTTGAGAGTAGTCATGAAGAAGAGAGTTGTTCCCTGTCATATGCATAGATCCTCCACTGTCTACATACCAGATGCTACTTTGGCATGCTGAAGAACCCTGCAATCATAAACAATTAGTTAGTTTTTGAGACCCAAACCTTTTTGGTTTTGGGTCTGTTCACATCAACAGATGGTAAACTAACAGACTTGCTATGAGTAACAGCCTGAGGGGATGGAGATGGTGAAGAAGAAGAATCCTTTGGCATGGATTTTCTTCTCTGTGGTTTTAGCACAGGAGCATCTAATTGGTTGACTCTCCCCAATAGATGTTGAACCATCATAACAAGTTGTGTCTGATTCTGTGATAAAGCCTTCAGCTCATCAAACACATTAGTGCTTGAGTTTGATGGGTTCCTGTGTTGTACCATCTCCCTTTGATGGGTTTCTTCTTTGCCATGCTCATCACTCTCACAGGACCAAATAGACACATTAATGCTTGTTTAACCCCTTCCTTTTTGGATTTCTTTTTGTATTTAGGGGTCACAGGTTTTGATGTTGCTGGTACAAATCTGGTTTCAAACTCAGTTTTCATTTTATCCATTTTCTGTTTAATGTTCTCATTATGTTTGAGTTTGGAGCCCTTTTTATACCAGCAATCATCAGTAAGATGATTGAATAAGCCACATATTTCACATGGCTTTTTCTTCATCTTAAGTTGATTATCTGCTGAAGAAGATGAAACTACTGAAGACTTGTTCTTCAGTAGTTTGCTATCAGTACTAGCAGTTTTCTTCTCTTTAGTACCTGATTTCTTGATATCTTCTTCAGTAGTTTTCCCACCCTTTCTACTTGCAGTTTTCTTCCCTTTAGTACATGCAGTAGTTTGGGTTTGTTCTCCAGGTGTCATGACATGCTCTTTAGTACTTTCAGTACTTGTGAAATACCACCTGGAGTGATCAACTTTTTGATTATGTGAGTGTCAGCATTTGAACCATCAACATAAGCTGATAGGTTCTGAGAGGAATTAATGCTGACTTCAACCTCTGATGGTGCTGTATCAGATAGTAGATCACATGATGAAAAGGATTGGTTATTGCTTTCTCCATTAGATTCTACCTGTGCTCTGGGAGTAAAATCTGTAGGAGGAGCAGTGTGATTATAACCAATGCCAAACTTCACATTGAAAGTAGACTGCTTACTAAGAAGCATTTCAAAACCCTTGCAAGAATTTACCCATCGATCACACTCTACCTGGGTAGTTGCAAGTGTTTCTTTGAGGTCTCTGTACTTCTCTAGAAGTACCTCTTCCCTAGCCTTATCATCAGTGATTTGACATTTAAGTTTGTAAATCTCATCATTCTTATCATTAAGCACAGACTCAAATTCAGCTTTTCTTTTGGAAATTATTTGTTCTAGCTCAATGTTCTTGTTAATTAAAGCTACATTTTCTTCCCTAATAGATGCAAATGCGGCTATGCATGTTTCAGAACATAACTTGGCTTTTGCCTCAGAGGATACCTGTGATACCTGTGGTGTGGAGGCATTAGAGGATGAAGTATCAGTAGACTCCAGAGCCATAAGAGCCAGATTTCCAAAAGGACTGTCACCACCATGTTGACCAGCACCAGAGAACAGTTGTTCATGACCAGACATATCATCTGGTAAACTGCTCCAGTCAACAATTCCTGGGGTGAAAAAGCTGTGTTGTTGAGGTTGAGATTGTTGATGAGATTGGGAAGGTTGAGGTTCAGGTAATGCTTGTGGTTGTTATGCAATAGGAGCTTGAACCGGATTTGGCTGAGGCATGTAATAGCAGGGGTAGGGATAAGACATTGGACCCTGAGGAACAAAGTATGCAGGAGATACAGGGTGTGAATGATGACCAGAACCAGCAGGATGTTGCCCTCTGTTTTGTGGACTAGTGCTTGGAAAAGTCACAAAGGGTGCAAAGGAGTTAGATCTAGTTGATCTACACTCTCTTGCAAAGTGTCCTAGCCTTTGGCATTTGTGACACCTCAACTTACTCTTGTCAAAACCAACTTTGGTTTTGCCAGAGAGTCCAGGAAATTTCCTGCCAGTTCTCTTATAGAACTTTTGAGATCTGATATTAACTAAGGCCATTTGGCTTAGAATATCCATCTCTTCTAAATCATCATCAGCAATGCCCTTCAGATCATCCATGATGAAGCATAAATTGTCACTATTACAGCCAGATTGACTATCAATACCAACAAATGCATGATCAGAACTGTTTGATGAGAAATCTATATGCTCGTCATAAGTACTTTCAGATGTAGCATATTCTGACTCATGACCAACCAAGGCAGTATTCCCTGGTACAAAGTCATCAGTGAGCTTTCCTGATGATGCCAGTTTCCTTTTCTGCTCTATCTCTCTCTCAAATGTAAGCAGTTTCCTATGGAGTTGGGTGAGAGATAGGCGATCCAGATTTGCATTGGAGCGTAGGACAATGGTGTATGTGTCCCATCTCTCAGGCAGTGATCTGAGGAATCTGTTATTCATCTGGCTGTTGGTGTATTCCTGTTTAACCATTTTCATCTCAGAGATCAAGCAAGAAAAAAGCTCAAACTGTTGAGTCAGAGTCTCACCTTTCCTATGAGAGAATGTCTCATATTGTGGGCGAGGATTTCTCTGTTGTTTGCTAAGACCTCATCTGTTCCACCGAATTGTTCCTTCAGTGCATTCCAGAGGTCATGAGCAGTTTCATGATGCATAAGCCCTGAATAGATTTCATTGGGCAAAGCCATGGCCAGAATACCATGCGCTTTAGCATCAATCTCAAACAGTTTCCGATCTTCATCTGAGTATTGTTCCTTCTTCTTCGGAACCATTTGATTGGTTTCTGGATTGTTCACCATAGGCATATGTGGTCCATGTACCACAGATGTCCAACAACCTGAACTATTAACAGACAGGTGATGAAGCATCCTTCGTTGCCATAAGTTATACTCAGTCCTAACCAGCATCGGAGGCTTGGTTGAGGAACCGGTATTGTGAGGGTCATTAGAAGGAGTAGTCATCTCATATTCAACCAAATTCAATTTAAGCTATAGCAGATTTAGAACAAAACACAACAAACCAAATTGAACCAAGAGAGAACTCAAAGTGAATAAACGAAAGCAGCAGAAATTCAATAATCTATAACCAGTTCTTGCAAATATGCTAATTCAATCAAACATAGATATCGAATAGCACTTTTAATAATCAATTGTTAGATCGATCAATGATTAACTAGCTCTGATACCATTTGATAGGATCAGCGATCTACGTTTGATTGATTAGAGAGTATTGCAGCAGAAATCAAACAGTGAATTAGCCAATTCACAAGAACACAATTGATATTCAAAGTAAGAGCAAACGGTTATAGAAAGAGAGAATTCTGCGAAAGATATTTCATTCAATATATGCTTTCGTGGTAACAGAATGTCACACATACAATTAGGTCACCATCTCTTATATAGAAGATGTGACGTCTGCTGATGTCACTTGATAGTGACATCTAACAGAATTATTCAAACTACTGATAGTTAACACAACTACTGAAGATGTCAAACAGCTGACATCTTCTTACAAAAATGCTAAGTGTTAACTATCACTACAACTACTGAAAAGAAACTACTGAAACTACAACGACTGAAGAACATACTCTTCAGTTGTTTTATAAGTACTGAAATACAAAAGAAACTACTGAAAGGAAACCATCACAACAACTGAAGAATGCTTCTTCAGCTGTTGTAACAAACTCTGAAGGCTTCAGTACTTGGACTTGAACTTCAGCTGTTGTCATCAGCTGATGTCTTCAGCTGTTGTCTTCAGTCTGTACTTCAGCTGTTGATCTTCAGTACTTTAGTATTTAGCTATTGATCTTCAGACTTTGGTCTTCAGCTGTTAGTCTTCAGTACTTTGATCTTCAGCTGTTGAAGTCTTCAGTACTTTGTTCTTTAGCTGTTGATCTTCAGACTTTGATCTTCAGCTGTTGAAGTCTTCAGTACTTTGTTCTTCAGCTGTTGCTCTTCAGACTTTGTCAAATAGCTGATCAAGTCTTCAGCAGTTGTTGTGATGTCTGTGGGACTTAGAGGTTTTTCTGATCAGGCTCATTGGTTCTTTTGGTCCAACAAACGGTTATGTGATTAAGGGTGTTTCGGTTATTCAATCGAATGGTGTTTGTAACCGATGATTAAACACAATTAAAGTGTGTGTTTAAGTTCGAAACACCTTCACGAAACGATTTTGAACAGTTTGAGGTCGGTATTCGAAAGATTTAAGTTGGTTTGGGCCTCATCGGAGCTTGGCCGAAACTTGGCCGGAGAGATGGCCAGAAAAACGGGGGTTGGGGGGAATTTGGTTTGTGTTTTAAACATTACACATTTAGTCCCTATAGTTTTCAAAGTTTATTATTTTATACAAATAACTTTCTTTAAAGTTTATAAAATGACAAAAATACCCCCTTAATGAACTTTAAGTTTAACATTAATCTAACTTGTTAACTTTATAACCTATTATTAATATAATAATAATAATAATAATAAATAATAATAATAATAATAATAATATTTATTTTTATTGTTAATATAGACAGTGAAAGATAAAGATAAAAGAGTACAGAATAAAAAAGGCATACAGTAAAGAGAAGAAGCATTATCTAGTTTTATTGTTAATGCGTACTCACTTATAAAGAGATGAAATTTCACAGAAAGAGTATTTCCATATGTATACCTTACAGAAAGCATTTTATTACTTTTAAAACTAGAACTCACTTAGCAGCGCTGACTTTATACATTTTCAGTTGGCAGGTAAACATTGCTGAGGATGGCATGAGGGTGAAGCTACTTGACAGGGAAAGATTGACATCCATTCATACTTGTTATTGCTGTTGTTTTGTAATGCAATTAAACAATCCTTTTGTATTCAGTTAAACAATAGTGTATTGCTTAACAATAGTGTTTTTAATGAAATGAATGGCTTTTGTTAAAAAAATTCTGCCGCTTAAGCATGTAAATTTATAATGTTTAATGTATTTAATGCTGTGAATGACCAATTGTGAGGTCTCCATGTTGGTGTTTGAATCATATAGTGTGTTAGAGGATGGCTGGACAGAAATCTTCCAAGACTCTTAGAGGCATAGGCCATCCACGTATGACTAGGAGTAATGCTAAGGCTCCTAAGACGACCCATGAGAACCTTGCGGTTCATGGTCAGAGCGAAGAGAATGAGAATGCTAGGTTGAATGCCTCAGCTAGGGAGGCGATTGCTGATGAAGTACACCAGGTCATGCAAACAGTCTTACCGTCTATGGTGACTGAAGTCATCAGGGCTGTGAGAAATGAGGAGAGGAAGGAGAAGGAGACTAGAAGGGATTAACGGGCAAGGGAAGCAAAGGGGAGGAGGAACAACCGGAGCCTGAGACTATGTTGTCTGATGAGGAGGAGGATGATGTAGTGGGGGTAGCGACCGGAGGGTGCAGTTATAGGGCATTAAAAAGGTGTAAGCCCTCGACTTTCGATGGCAATGGCAATGCTGTTGTCGCTCACCGCTGGGTGAGGGAGATGGAGACAGTCTTGGAGATCAGTGAGTGCCGCGAGGACCAGAAGGTGAAGTTCGCAACTCACTCTTTCGTTGATTCAGCGCTGTGTTGGTGGGACAATATTGTCCAAGCTGAGGGTGCCAGAGCCATCAGGAAAATGCAATGGAACGAGTTTAAGCAGTTGGTGATCAAAGAATTCTGTCCTCACAGGGAACTCGATAAAATCAAGAGGGAGTTCTTGCAACTTGAAGCGGGAACCATGACCCAACAGCAGTACACCACTAAATTCAACGAGATGGCGAGGCTGGTGCCGGATCAGGTGACGTCGGTGTCAAGGAAGATCAAGAGTTACATCCACGGACTGCTGGCTGACATTCGCAGCACCTGATTGCTGCTCAGCCAGGTACCTTTCGATCGGTGGTGGATTTAGCGGGTAGATTGTATGATGAGCGAGAGGAGACTGTGGTGGAGGTGAAGAAGACGAGTGGGAATGGTAAGAACTGGAATGGGAAGAGGTTTGGACGTGGTGGTTTCACTCCAAACAACAAGAAGATGAAGGTGGATGACCGTGGGGTGTCGTCAAGATCAGGGCTAAAGAAGTGTGGTAGATGTAGAAGGGAGCATACTGGTGAGTGCAGGATGGGAATGAATGTATGCTTCAAGTGTGGCAAGCCTGGCCACATCGCTAGAGACTTTAGGGCGTTGAAGTGCTATAACTGTGGCGGGGAGGGCCACGCGACCAAAGACTGTAAGAAGCCAAGGGCGGAGAGCTCTGGAGCGAAGAAGAAGCCAGATGAAGGAGGGCAGAGGGCAAGTGCTAGAGCTTACACCATGACCCGGGAGGAAGCCAGGGCTGATCCCAATGTCGTGTTAGGTATGTTTCTAGTAAACCAAACTTGTGCTTCTGTATTGTTTGATTCCGGTGCTAGTAGGAGTTTCATTTCCACTACTTTCTGTGCTAAGTTGCCTATTAGTAGTAGAAATGTCAGTGAACCATTTGATGTAGAAACCGCTATTGGTAAGTCCACTAGAATTACTGATGTGATAGAGGACTGTGCTATAGAACTAGAAGGTCATAGGTTTGCTGCTAGGTTACACGTGATGCCCCTAGGTGGATTTGATGTAGTACTAGGGATGGACTGGTTAGCAACCTATGATGCAAACATCGTATGTCGCAAGAAGATGATTTGATTAGTTGCGCCCGATGGGAGTTTGGTTACGATTTATGGAGATCGCGTTACTACGATCCCGAAAGTGATTTCGATAGTAGTGGCGGGGAAGTGAAAGTGGATGTAGTGCCTACTTGGCATACGTAAAAGATGTGGATGTGTCGGTACTGCAGTTATCTGAGGTACCAGTGGTGTGCAACTTTCCGGACGTATTCCCCGAAGACTTACCCGGCGTGCCACCGGACCACGAGATTGAGTTATAAATTGATTTGATACCCGGTGCTCAACCCGTTGCCAAAGCACCATATCGATTAGCTCCGACTGAGATGAAGGAACTCATGAGCCAATTGCAGGAGTTAATGGATAAGGGATTCATTCGACCTAGTATCTCTCTGTGGGGTGCTCCGGTATTGTTTGCAAAGAAAAAGGACTGAAGTATGTGAATGTGCATTGACTATCGAGAGCTGAACAAGTTGACGGTGAAGAATCGGTGCCCGTTACCAAGGATTGATGACTTGTTCGACCAGCTCCAAGGTGCCAGTTGGTTCTCAAGGATAGATCTACGATCTGGCTACCATCAATTGAAGGTGAAGGAACAAGACATTCCTAAGACAGCTTTCCGTACGCGTTATGGACACTACGAGTTCCTCGTTATGTCTTTTGGTCTAACTAACGCGCCAGCTGCCTTTATGGATTTGATGAATCGAGTGTGCTGGATGATGTTGGATAGATCAGTGATTGTGTTCATTGATGATATCCTGATCTACTCGAAGAGCGAAGAAGAGCATGTCGGTCACATTCGGGAGGTGTTGGAGACATTAAGAAGGGAGAGGTTGTATGCCAAATTCTCCAAGTGTGCATTCTGGTTGTGCGAAGTTCAATTCTTAGGTCACATGGTAAATCCTGAGGGGATTATGGTAGACCCCGCAAAGGTGGAGGCAGTGATGCAATGGAAGTCTCCAAAGACGCTATCCGAGATTCGTAGTTTCTTAGGGTTGGCGGGATATTATCGAAGGTTCATTCAGGACTTCTCCAAGATAGCCTCCCCGTTGACTAAACTGACCCATAAGGATGTGAAGTTCGTGTGGGGTCAAAAGCAAGAAAGGGCTTTTAAGGAGTTGAAGGCAAGACTGACCCAAGCCCCTGTCTTGTCATTACCCGAAGGAAGCGAGGATTCGGTGGTCTATTTAGATGCTTCCTACTTAGGGTTGGGTTGCGTGTTGATGCAGCAAGGTAAGGTGATAGCCTATGCATCCTGACAATTGAAAGTGCATGAGGTTAACTATCCTACTCATGACTTGAAGTTAACGGCGGTAGTCTTTGCATTAAAGATTTGGAGACACTATTTATACGGGACAAAGTGCACTATATTTACCGACCACAAAAGCTTGAAGTACTTATTCGAGCAAAAAGATTTGAACATGAGACAGAGACAATGGTTGGAGCTTATAAAGGATTACGACTGCGAGATTCACTACCATCCGGGTAAGGCCAATGTAGTTGCAGACGCCCTTAGTCGAAAGGAGAGACCCGAGCCGATTCGGGTGAAGGCATATCAGTTGATTATGACTCTGGATGTAATGACGCTGGTGAAAGAATTTCAAGGAAAAGCGTTGAAAGAGTTCCATCTTAACTCTGAAAGGATGAGAGGTCTAGTTGCAGAGTTGGGAGAAAACACTCTCGGTGTTAAAACCCGGTACGGACGAATGTGGATTCCTCGCTATGGGGACTTGCGAGGAAAGATCTTGAATGAAGCTCATAAGACTCGATATTCCATTCATCCCGGTGCTACTAAAATGTACCAAGATTTGAAGAAGGATTATTGGTGGCCGGGCATGAAACACGACGTGGTGGAATACGTTAGTAAGTGCCTTACTTGCTTACAAGTAAAGGCAGAACATCAGTAACCCTACGGGAAAATCCAACCCTTGGACATACCCGAGTGGAAGTGGGAGCACATCACCATGGACTTCATTAATAAGCTACCTCGTACGGTGAGGGGATGCGACACCATCTGGGTGATTGTTGATCGTCTAACCAAGAGTTCTCACTTCCTACCGATCCGCGAGATGTACTCGTCTGAAAGATTGGCGGATCTGTTCATCAAGGAGATTGTAGCTCGTCATGGCGTGCCGGTTTCTATTGTGTCAGATCGTGACACCCGATTCACATCGAAGTTTTGGAGGAGATTCCATGATGTGATGGGGAAGAGGCTACACATCAGCACGACATATCATCCTCAAACAGACGGTCAATTCGAGAGGACGATACAGATGCTCGAAGATATGCTCCGAGCATGTGTGATCGATTTTGGAGGAAGCTGGGATGATCACTTACCGTTAGCAGAATTCTCGTACAACAACAGTTATCAGGCTAGTATTGGCATGCCACCATACGAGATGCTATACGGTAGAAGATGTAGAACGCCCGTATGTTGGGGAGACATTGGGCAGAAAGAGTTGGGAGGTGTCGAGGTGATCGAGGCTACGACTGAGAATTTAGAAAAGATTAAGGCCTACATGAAAGCTGCCAAAGATAGGCAAAAGACGTATGCTGACAAGAGGCGAAGGCCGATAGAATTCAAGGTGGGCGACCGAGTTATGCTAAAGGTCTCACCCTGGAAGGGGATCATCCAATTCAGGAAACGAGGTAAGCTAAGCCCGAGATACATAGGACCTTTCCGAATCTTCGTACAACTAGGGGAGGTGGCCTATCGACTTGAATTGCCAAATGAGTTAAGTGGAATCCATCCCACATTCCATGTATCCCATTTGAGGAAGTGCTTAATTGATGAAGACATGGTTGTACCACCGGAAGACATCGAAGTAGATGAACGTCTCAATTATGTAGAGCAACCGGTGGCAATCATCGATCGTAAAGAGAATAGGTTGAGGAAGAAAGTGGTTCCCCTTGTGCGTGTGCAGTGGAAGCACAGAAAAGGATCTGAATCTACATGGGAGACTGAGGAGGAGATGAGGCAGCATTATCCTCATCTGTTTAACGAATAACATATTTCGGGGACGAAACCTATATAAGGGGGGTGGACTTGTAACACCCGGTTATTCTATTAAAGTAAATAAAAGAAGGAAACATCAATAAACCCAAGTTGAGGGGTTAAAAATGTAAAAGGGGACAAAAGTACAAAAAGTTAGTGTAAAGGTGGGCATGGCCGCCCACCCTCTCTTCACATCACCTTTTCATTCGGTTCTAGAGAGAGTGAGAGCAGAAAACTTTCGGGTTGAAGAGGAAGAAGAAGAAGGTTGAATTCAAGGTAAGAATTCGAAGTTTCTAAGTGTTCATGATGGGTTTTGTCTCGGTTATATGCTTACGTGTTTGTGTGTGTGTTCGTGTGTGTGTTTGGTGGGTTTCTAGCTGTTAGAGCTCATTCGCATACGGGTTAGAAGGAAGATACACCCAAAGTTGCACCAGGTGAGTTCTAGACCCTGGCTGATGTGCCTGTAAAGTGATGAGGTGCCCAAATAGGGCTCATGCGCCCAAATAGTATTGGTGCGTCTAAACACTTAGAATTTATTACGAAATTTTTGGGAGTCTGTGCTATTAAGGTTTTGACCAAGGTTTGACTAGGGCTTATTAATGCTTAGTTTTATGCATGATTATGATTGTTTCATGATTGTTTCGTATTATTATTACTATTAGTGTATGACTTTACGTGGTGTGTTTATTATCGTAACGTAAAGTATTACTAATAATAATAAAGCGAAAGAGCAATGAAGAAGAGAAGTGGAACTTAAATAAAATGTTAACAAGTCTTACAAGCCTATTGGAGGTGCACGACCATATTGTCGTTAGCTCAACTGTGATGCGGATTAGCTACCCTATGATGCACACGGAGCCAGTCAATTGAGATTGGCGGACCTTTGCACCCTAGGTGACTGGGCCAGCCTTGTATACAGTAATTAGAGCCCATTGAGGTACCAGAGGGCCCATCACCAGTTTCCCCAGCGCATATAGTTTAGGGTATTGCTCATTGGTCCATATAGACAGTGAAAAATAAAGATAAAAGAGTACAGAATAAACAAGGCATACAGTAAAGAGAAGAAGCATTATCTAGTTGTATAGTTAATGCGTGCTCACGTATAAAGAGATGAAATTTCACAGCAAGAGTATTTTCATATGTATACCTTACAGAAAGCATTTTATTACTTTTAAAACTAGAACTCACTTAGCAACGCTGACTTTTATACATTTTCAGTTGGCATGTAAACATTGCTGAGGATGGCACGAGGGTGAAGCTACTCGGCAAGGAAAGACTGACATCCATTCATACTTGTTATTGCTGTTGTTTTGTAATGCAACTAAACAATTCTTTTTTATTTAGTTAAACAATAGTGTATTGCTCAACAACAGTGTTTTTAATGAAATAAATGGCTTTTGTTAAAATAATACCGCCGCTTAAGCTTGTAAATTTATAATGTTTAATGTATTTAATGCTGTGAATGACCAACTGTGAGGTCTCCGAGAACGGGGCCTTACAGTTTATTACGCGTCACACATATTTCTGGTTATGATCAGCTAGCCGATGTGCTCACAAAACCTTTACTTAAACCATGTTTTCAACAACTTATTTCCAAGATTGGTCTGGATCGTCCATCTTGGGGCCATGTAAAGGAAAAATAGGCATGAACTTTGATTTGTATATTTTAGAATTAATTTGAATTAGTATACAAAGAATATAGTCAAGCATAATTAGTTAGGCTAGCTTAGATTTCTCCTTTTTTATATGGATCTATTCTTGTATTTAACCTTCAAGTTCACAGTAAATTGATATAAATCTTTTTCAAAACATTCAATCTCTGAATAACTAATATAAAAAAGTTTCTTTTGTCATTTGTTTTGTCATCTTTTTAAACTATATTTTTAACACTTGTCATTTTTTTAAATATTTTTATTTTATTTTTCTTTCAAAAAGGTATTAAAGTAATTTAAACACTCAAACAATTTATCTCTATTCATAAAAATTAATTTGGTCAATTAATACATTTTTCTCTCTCATCTATATTTTTTTAAAATCAAACTATGTTTTTAAAAATAATTTTTACTAAAAAAATTAAAAATTCATATCTTTTCTAAAATATTAAACTTTTTGAAACAAAATATTTTAAATCAGTCCTTTTTTAAAATAATTATAAAAAATATGAAATTTTCTAAAAAATTTATTAAAACAACTAGAATAATTAGAAACTTGAGTTTTTAATAAGCAATATTTTTATAAGAAAATCTTAAAACACATATTTAAAGATGAAACTATTTAGATAAGATAGTTAAAAATAATATAATTGTTTTATCTCTTAAACAAGTACGTATATATAATTTTACACATATTTTATATTAAAATATCATACTGTAACTTTTCGTGTTTATTACTAACTATAATTCGTTTAGTAAATAAGTTTCTAGACAATCTATTTATCTATATATCTATCTATCTATAACATATCTATTGTTTATTTACTTGAAATAACTATTATCAGGATGGTTTAGCTGAAACTCGATTTTAAAGTCAACGGTTACATCTTTTTCGGAGAAAAGGCTTGATTTCACACTGATTCCCCACGTTAGCTTTCTCCCAGAATTAGTGTGTCCGCTCCCCAAGTCGCCCCTGGTCACATCTAAATAGGGCCCCTCTCCCTCATTCCTCTCTAAACTGGCTAAATTTGAAGTTCTGGCAACAAGATCGAACAAGGGCACTCATCAGGTAGTCAGCGATCAGAGACTTCTACTGAAAAAACGCAACCTTCCGATCGACATCACCAATCCGTCTTGGTGTTATACATCTTTCTTTAACCTAAATCATATGCTTTATTCATGTTTCTTCCAAATTTATTGATTAGTTTGTGAATTTGATTATGACGATGAATTCTAGGTGGTTGGTCGGACTTCAGATCTGTGGGAATTGAATACTATGAATATATATTAACCTTCTACAGCTGCTTCTCAAGGCCGGCCCAATAGTAAAAATGGCCTAAGATAAGGCTTTGGGCCTCCAAAAATTATAGGGCCTCTAATTTTAACCCAAACCTTTCAAGTCTCAAGCCCAAAAATCTATAACCCTAAATTCTAATTTGAAGGTTGAAGACATTCAGACAACAATTCGGTTGCCAACTCTCATTCCTCAGATCAACTCATCGACCCCCAACCGCCAATCTTGAATCTCCAATCCAACTTTTCAGTTTGAATCTCGAGATCACCAAGCAACATTTCACTTCGACAGCTTCAAGAATGGTTGCGGTGCGAGTCAGCGACTCTTCGAGTTCGAGTAGAAGATACAGTAAATGCCTCAACGGTCGACCGAGAGACGACCCCTTCAAGGCTTCAATTCAACTACAAATAAGCCGGTCCTCAGCCCTGCTGCACCCCTAGTCCCCCTACTTGCGAACGGCCGAACCCACACTGTTGATTGAAGTTGCGAAAGTTGTGACTTGTGAACCCGCCGACGTCCGAACTCCGAACCCACCCTGTTGCGCCCCGACGGCCAGCCCTGGCTCTATGGTTGATTCTGCTTTCGAGTTTCAACTTGTGGATTTGTCGATTTGATCCCTTCATCAGCCATCAGGTTAGTTGATTGCTGAATTTTGATTTGGTTTAGGTTATTACATTTTGCTGAATTCTGATTTGGATTTGTTGAATTCGTTTCTGAAATCTAAATTGATTAATGATTATTTGGTAAATTGTTTAGCTGATTTCTGATTTGGGCATTTGGCTTAGTATAGTTTCTGTTTTTGTTATTAGTTTATGTTTTAGATTTGGTTATTAGTTTCTAAAATTTGAATTGGTTATCTGGTAAATTGTTTTGTTGATTTTTGATTTGGCTTAGTTTAGTTTCTGATTTGGTTATTAGTTTTTGTTTCTGATTAGGTTATTAGTTTCTATTTTAGATTAGTTTACACTACATACTATAACAAGGAATTGTAACTTGGTTTCTTAGAATTTAATCAAATAATCAATTTATAACAATGTCAAACAGAATCCGCAAGTTTGAATGTGTTGCATCAAAAAGGGATAAAAAGGCCAAAAGAGAAGATTTAAATGAATCATTAAAAGGATCAATGTTAAAATTTGTAACCACCATAACGTCTAATAATAATGAAAACCTCGATAGAAACCTTGATATATCTACAAATATTGATGAAAACTTTGAAAACCTTGATGAAAACCTTAATAAAAACCTTCCTAAACCAACAAATAATGATGAAAACATTGAAAAACTCGATGAAAACATTGAAAAACTCGATGAAAACATTGATGAAAACCTTGATAAAACAACAAACAATGATGAAAACATTGAAAAACTTGATGAAAACCTTGATAAACCAACAAATAATGATGAAAACATTGAAAAACTTGATGAAGATGAACCTATAAATAGTGATGAACATATAAATGAGAATCAAAGTAAAAAACCTTTAAATTATGTTGATCCTAGTCAATGGAATAATATTAATAACAATTTTAGAAATCTACTTATAGAAAAAGGCCCGATTAAAATTTATAATGATAATTTTCCAAAAGATGAATTTTCAAGAAGTTTTAATAATTCATTTTATATGCAAAAATTGCCTAATGGAGAAAAACATGAAAGAAAATGGTTGATATACTCTATAGAACTTGATAGAGCATTTTGTTTTTGTTGTAAGTTATTTAATGTAAATCAATGTACAAGTAAGTTAGCAAACGAAGATAGTAACGATTGAAGAAATTTTTATTCTAAACTAAAAGAATATGAAAGAAGTAATATACATATTACGAATATGAGAACATGGATGGATGTAGAGATAAGGTTGGCAAAAAATAAGACAATTGATAAAAATATTCAAGATCAAATAAATTAAGATAAGGAACATTGGAAAAATATATTAAAAAGAATTATTGCCATTGTAAAGAAACTTGGTAAGAAAAATGAATCATTTCGTGGGAGTAACGAAAAACTTTTTGAAGAAAATAATGGTAACTTTTTAGGTGATATTGAGATGATTGCCGAATTTGATCCGGTAATGCAAGAACATATTCGACGTATAAAAAATAATAAAATTCATAATCATTATCTTGAACACAATATGCAAAATGAACTAATTAGCTTATTAGCAAATGAAATCAAAACAAAAATTATTAGTAAAGTTAAGGAAGCAAAATATTTTTCAATTATATTAGATTGCACTCCCGATACGAGTCACAAAGAACAAATGTCCATTATCTTATGATGTTTAGATATGTCATCAACCCCAATACAAGTTAAAGAATATTTTCTAGAATTTTTAATAGTAAATGATACAACAGGTAAGGGTCTTTTTGATGTTATTATTGAAGAAATTAATAAGATAGGACTTGGTGTATATGACATTAGAGGACAAGGTTGGCCCCTCGCATCAACAATATTGTCCGCTTTGCCCACTAGGAGCTCACGGATTTGCTTTTGGTTGCCCGGGTGAAAACTTCCCAGGGAGGTCACCCATCCCTGGATTGCTCCCACATAAGCACGCTTAACTATGGAGTTCCCCTCTCCTCCACAGCCAATACGCCCAAAACACGTTGTTGATATTAGAGGCCAGACATTCCTTATGAACCAGGAATCTCTCCTGTCCACGGCCGATGTGGGATATGTGTAGGGTGTCACAAGCACCCCCTGTTTGGACTCATCGTCCTCGATGAGCCCGAGAAGTCACCATCCTTGGTGAGGTATGTCCCACACCCCGAACGACACAGGAGTGGCTCTGATACCATTCTGTAACACCCGACCCCTCATACCAACAATATTGTCCGCTTTGCCCACGAGGAGCTCACGGATTTTGATAAATAGAACATAACAGTATCTGATGCAGTAATCAAAAATAATATTAGTAGATAGCTAGTCTACTCAACAAGTTACTAAGTGTATAAAGTTCGCAACCGACGCTGACAACGTAAAGAAATGCCTCGGCTATGAACACCGGTCACAGCAACAGAAATTAGGTCAATTAAACACCCGTTTGACGAACATTGTGCTAGCGCGACTAGCCCGGGTGGGGTTTGTCAAACCCAGTAGATCTACTCAGAATTACCTCGCTAAGTACATATATTAACGGTTCAAAAGTGAGGACTTAAGTATGGTGTCACACTAGTAAACAAATGATATTAAAGTAATGCTAATCAGGTGAAAATTACTGATAGAATTGGTTCAGTAGCATATAAGTTGGATCTGCCTTCAGAATTAAGTGAAGTACACAACATCTTTCATGTGTCCAATCTAAAGAAATGTCTAACAGATAAGACATCAAAAGTTTCGGTTCAAGAGATAAAAGTGGATAAGAAGCTTCACTTTATGGAAGAACCAATAGCCATAGTGGATAAAGAGGTGAAACGGTTAAGAAGAAGTAAGATTCCTATAGTGAAAGTTATGTGGAATGCCAAAAGAGGTCCGGAATATACTTGGGAAAGAGAAGATGAGATTTTGAAGAAGTATCCCTATCTATTGGGAATCAGTAACCAGATAAGTTCCCCTCAACTTTAGTTATTGTCTCCTAAGTAAATTTCGGGACGAAATTATTTTTACGGGGGGAGAATGTGACGACTCTAAAAATAAGGTTAGGCAAAATTAATTTATGAATAAATTCTATTATGTGTTCTTATATATATATATAAAAATTATGAATATTTATGTGCACATATATGTAAAATTGTACGTACGCATGTCTTACATACATATATTATGTGTTTATGTGTATATATGTGTTGCATTTATGCATGGTTGCATGCATGCACAACCTTTTACGTGTACATGTATCCATATTCATAACCTTTTGTTACCAAACATTAAGTGATCAAAGAAACTCAACCATAAAACACCAAACAAACACCAAATGATACAAAAACACAACCCAACCAAACACCACAATATAAGTTAATATTAAAGAAGTTTACTAAGCAAACCTTATACACCCAAACACTAAGCTTAAGCAACCTTTAAAACTAAGCATCGGCTCATTAAGGATTAAACCAACCGAATTAGGAGGTGATTAACACCTCAATCGGCCAAGACACTCAACCTTTCCCTTTGATCGCCACCTAGCACAAACACACTAAGAACTTGACACCTCAAGACCCTATACCTAGCTTACTCACTAAGCCTAAGACTAGACACCATCATTGATAACATTAATGGCCTTCGGCCGAAACTCCCATAAAGCCTCACCCATCGATCACTTCCACACTCACCACAACCAAACACAACAATCAACACTCACTCGGTCACCCCTCAATCATATACCACCTCCACTTCACTCACGGTTACCATCACCACCCTCCCATCTCTCAGTGATTACCATAGCCGAACACCACCACAACTCCCTCGGTCATCTCCATTCCTAAACTCTCGGTTACTTTCACCCTAAGTTCTCGGTTATCACCACAATCAACCATTATCATCTTCCACCCGGTTGTCACAAAAAGAACAAGACGTGGAAACATCCCCTTAACTTGGTTCGATAGAGAAAGAAGCTACCATCAGTTATCCTCACCTCTTTTCGTTATCAAAATCAAGGTTTCACTCTCTAAACCATGTCTAAGTCAAGATTACAAAGACTATATATGTTTAAACAAACATATGATTAACTTTTATGATTTTACATCTAAGATCTTTATGAATCCTATAAACATATCAACTTTATTTAAAAAGTCAGTAAGAAGGTTTTAAGAATCTGAAATAAACAAAATGAAACCTGATAATCGAAATTTATATAAAAGAAATTATCAATTAAGGATTAAAATCTTATGTGCAACTTGTTAAATTCATTTTATTATGTTATAGACTATGATTGTGGGAACAAATATTGGAGGCATGTTTAGAATATTAAGAATTATAGTTCTGAAGATTTTGATGCCATTCCTATGAATAAAATAATTTACACAAATTATTTTATTATTTAAAGGAAAAATTTATGTTGGAAGAACTGAACCTGGGATGATATTGAGAAAATTATATGTTAAATCTTATGACTTATAGGATTTACAGAAAATGTTTCATGACCTAACTTGAAGATATGAATAAGTTATGAATTTTTAAATGTTTCTGCCACATGAAAATCGGGAAAAATACTGTAACTTTGCAATAAACTATGAGAAAATTATAAAAAATATGAAAAGCTGAGAAGAACACTGTGTATGAAAATAGGAATTTTTAGACATATTCTGATATTTTTACTAAATATTAGTAAAAAGATAAAAGTCATAATAATTGACTCTGCTATGATTTAAGATTTGGAAAATTTTTTAAGAGTTATAAATATTGTGCCAAATATTCTGATCAAATTTAGGAATTTTTAGAAACCAGAAGATATTTTTAATAATTTATTGAAATATTATGAAAATTATAGGAAATAAACTATAAATAATTAAAATATGAAATCTGAGTATATTGTGTTTTATTTCATTAACTATTTACTGTAACAGTTTTGATAATATTTGACATACTAAAAATTTTGAAGAAAATATTTATTTTTTCTAAACTATAAATATTTTGTTTATAGGTTCATTCTTGGAGTAAAGGTGAGATTCATAGCCCCATTTTGATTTTTATAAACTTTTGGGGGAAAAGGCATACTATTGATTTTTATGATTGATGTAATTTTTGAGTTATACTGTCATTTATGTGACAACCATTAATTCGGATGTGGAACCGTTGGATAATATAGGTGGCGCTACTTAGGAAAATTATTTCCTGCATCAACAGGATGAGTGTTGTGATGCTATATTATTTGATTTATGAATTATGTTATGACAGCATGGTTGATCTGATTATTAAGTAAGGTTTGGTTGTATTTGATGCATCAATAATATTTTGTAAGATAAACCTATGAACTCACCAACATTATGTTGACTATTTTGAGTATGCCTTTTCAGGAATTCATCATGTCTAACAGCTTAATGTTCTCTTTTGATGTGTATAACGGCTAGAAAGAAGTTATGGAGAAAGTTTGTGTGAATCTAACTGTGAATATGTATGATCTCAGCATATCAGTGGACGCTCATTTCCACCGTTACTGAAGATGTGGCAGTTAGAAAATATGTTGTAATAGGATTATAATTAGATCAAATTTTGACTATCATGATTTAATGTAATCCTAACCTTATTATTATCTTATGAAGTATGTTTTGTTATGTTTAAATATATATTGCTGTGCTATCTGAAACTTTGCTAATCAATGAGTTCTGTACAAACGAGTCACACCCAAATAATCATTTCACGCTTCCGCCGGGATCAAATATGAAAGGAAAACACCAAGGAGTGTAAAGACGACTATTGGATGTTAACCCTAGAGCCTTTTACACACCATGTGGTTGTCATAGTTTAAATTTAGTAACTAGTGATATGGCTAGTTGTTGTAGATATGCTAAGGATTTTTTTAGAATAACACAACGTATTTATTCAATGTTTTCATCATCCACTAAAAGATGGGATATATTACAAAATCATATACCTAAGCTAACTCTAAAATTATTATCTCAAACACGTTGGGAAAGTCGAATAGAAAGTGTTAAAGCAATTCGATTTCAAGCTCCACAATTAAGAGAAGCTTTATTGGACTTATATGATGAGATTGATGATGCTAGACTTCAAAGTGAGGTTAAGACCTTAATTATGAATGAATTTGATAGTTTTGGATTTTTATTAGGAATGATTATTTGGTATGACATTTTATATGCTATTAACATAGTTAGTAAAACCTTACAAGCAAAAGAAATGCGTATTGATGATGCTATAAATCAACTAGATGGACTCATTTGATTTTTTAAGAACTATAGAGACGATAGATTTGAAAAAGCTATGATTGTAGCTAAAGAAATTGCTTTAGAGATTAATATAGAACCTTTTTTTCGTGATAAACGACTTATTCGTAGAAATAAAAAGTTTGATGAAAATGTTGATAATGAAACTATAAAAACACCAACTGAAAGTTTTAGAACGGATTACTTCTTATACATGGTAGATCAAGCTAGTTCTTCACTTAAAAGTAGATTTGAACAATTTAAAGAGTTCGAAACTACGTTTGGTTTTTAGTTTAGTATAAAAAAGTTAAAATCCGTCGATGAAGAAAATTTAAAAAAGAAATGTATTTTTCTTGAAAATACTTTGAAACATAATGATAATATAGATGTTGATGGTGTGAATCTATTTCAAGAACTAAAAATGTTAAGAGAAATTATACACATAAAATTTGACACAATGATTGATATACTAAATTATATTAAAAACTTTAACTCTATTCCAAATGCATTTATTGTTTACCGAGTTATTTTAACAATTTCCGTAACCGTTGCTTCTACGGAATGTAGTTTTTCCAAATTAAAACTTATAAAAAATTATTTACGATCTACTATATCACAAGAAAGATTAAACGGTTTAGCTCTTTTGTCAATTGAAAAAGAATTTTTAAACGATTTTGATTACGAAGAATTTATTAACTATTTTGCATCAAGAAAAGCTAGAAAAATAAACTTAATCTAAATATAATTATACAAGCACAATAAATAACTTTAAAAAAAAATTTAACTCCGCCAATTATAAACTTAATAGTTTATTATTGTCAGTCCCAAGCCCGGATAAAGGATGAGAGTTTATATCAATATTATTTTGAGGGCCTCATATTTTTTATTCGCTTTAGACCTCCAAAAACGTTAAGCCAGCCCTGCTGCTTCTTCTCTTTAATTTAATCAATCCTGTAAGTAGATTCTAAATTTTTCAAAGTACGAAACAGAGTTATTCGAGTGAACAGAATGAAGACACAGAATTTGAGTGTTCTGGTTGCAACCTAATTTAATTTGAGAAGGAGATGACCATGAGCACAATCGGATCGTGTTTGTTCTGATCATTGAGTATTTGAGTACATTATTGTGTAGTCGTGTGTTATCCTTCTCGGTGGCAGATGTGAGTGAAAATCTTCTTCAACAACATGATAATCGAACCAGAGAATTGGATTTTGTTATCTATATAACAATGGAAGCTATTGAGTAGTCACAAGTAATATGCTTCTAAAACTGTTTATGGTTGTACGATAAAGATTTTGGTTCAATTTAGGATCAAAGTAACTAGATATTTTTCCATTACAAGTTCAACTTAATTATCTTGGATATGTTTAATCCTATGTGTTACATTAATTTTGAAATTTAGTATATTAATGTTTTGTGCATGTGAATGGTTCATGTTTTATGCTTGGATCTGACATGACAAAACTCATTTGCACTCATTGACTCATTGTATAGTTGTTTGCTTGTATACTGATATTACAGATGTAAATAATTTTTACCAGCTTTGCCAACATGTGAATTTAGACTTTAGTCATTTGTCTATATGAGGGGCGTGTGTGCTATAAACTGGACCAAGAGAGGTATGTAGGAATCTTCCTTTACACTTTTTGATTTTTTTCTGCTTATCTGGTTTCACTTTATAGTTTGTTGGCTTAAAATTATAAGGATATTATGATCATTTATTCTTTTAAATTTATCTTTGTTGTAGAATAGTCTAATAGACCTGGATGATATAAATTCTCTTTTTAAAGGCTTGCAACATCAACTGAGGCAGAGGAAAGTGAAGGTTTCATAGGTGATTCATCTCCTTTTGGTAGTAGCTCACCCACTACTAATTTGTCTATTATGTGAATTATTCAACATAGAGACCTATTTTCAAGATTGATCTTTTATAACTTCCAAAAACCAATGAAGTTTTAAGAATTGTTTAATTAACTCTTCATTCAGTAAGTTATGTGATTTTGTTTTATGCATGTAGTCACTGTTTTCTCTCTATTTTATGCAGATTGAAGGGGACAGAAAGGTTTTATTTGAAAGTTTGAATGATGATGAAATGATTGGTTGGGTTGTTAATGTCATAGATTCTAAAGGGCTCTCAACTAAAGTTTTGCAAAAATTTAGTACACAATTTCTTCAATGAATAATATTTTGTTTCTCCTAACTTAGAAGATCAATTTAACATTATTTCACATGAGTTTGTCATGGGGCTGCCAAAAAGATGCTTATCAAAAGAGTGCTGGGCATCTTTTGGTGTTAACCAGAAATGTCTTTTTACTAGACTACAAATTCACACCAGAATTTGTAGTTTGTGCAGAATTAATGAAAATGGATACTTTGGGTTGATTTAAGAACTTAGATAAAGTGTATGTGTGGTGTCATTTTATATAAATTGAATAAATAGTTGAACTTATATCCTGTATTAAAGTGAGAAAAGGTGTTGAAAAATTTTAATATCATGAAAACTAATGATAAAACAAAATTAACACATTCGTTATTTATAAAAAGAAAACAAAAGAGTGCTTGTATGTCAACCCAACCTGGTCTGTTTAGTGTTTTAATCTGAACCTGCTTGATCTGTTACCCAACTTGTCTTCAAAGAAATGACTATATGGTTACAAATACAGTGGAATTGTGTTCATATTTGTTAGTATAATTTACATTAGTTGGATGTATGCATGGTTATGTCAAGGAACAATGGCAGATCAGAGAAGTTGACCACCAATATCTGGAAGTTGAGATGATGATTATAATGCTACATATGCTGGTAGAGTTGCAATTAGTTGTTCAGTTGTCTTAATTGTAAGCCCTCATTCTCACATCTTACATAAAACTTTAAATTATTCTATTAGAACCCTGTAAATGATTTCATTAATAATTTGTTATCTTGATTATTTGTTCACTTTTAGCCATCTTTTATAACTGGTTCTAATCTTTGGTTGCTTTTGGCCTTATGTTATGACAAGTGGGACCTTAAGAGTATTTTTATAGTGTGTACATTTGGTTGTAAGGGAGGCATTGATATATCCATGAGGTGTATATTTATTTAAATAGTTTTGACAAACCTAATCTCTATCGCTAGAAATAGATAGTCTACTTTAAGGAGATTCTTTTTTTGCCTCGTAATTGATATTTATCAATACCCTTTGTAAAACATTTGATACAAATCCAACCTCTTTTATTCTTGATGTAATAATTTGTTGTTAAAATTAGGTCTGTATGAGGAATTTGAAATTTGATGTTTAACAAACTGATATCAGGAGAGTAAGAAAAATGTTACAATGCAAGTCTGATCTTTAATGACCAAGATACCTACGCTGCAAACATGAAACTTGAATGCAATGAAATGTTTCATTACTTTCTTCATATATGTTAAAATTTATTCCATTCTTATAAAAGATTTTTAAAACAAATTTCTCTCATGTAGTTGAACAACGTGATGATTCCTAGATTGCTCAAATTTGATTTTTGGGAGCTTTGGCTGTACTATGAATCCCAGTTATTTATTTTTGAATCTTTTGCATTTAGGCATTTAGGGAACAAAATACAAGACATGCCAATTGAGATGGATTCTACATCTGTTGGACCTTTTAAAACTAGGCACAAACCTCCCTTATGGATGGGTGGGATCGGTAAATGGTCCATAAGTGTCACATCAAAACTGGTAATGTTTTTGTATACATGCTAAAACAACTCGGGTCAAGTTGACATTGAGTCACTCTATGGTCTAGAATTATTAAGCTTTTTAGATATATTTACATGGCAGAAAAAATATGCATGATTCAAGCATCTTTAAAGACAAAACATAATCCATCTTCGGTTCATAATGCATTTTCCTATTTTCTTTTACATAATGATAACTTTTATTAATTTTTGCAGAAATTTTGTTTATTTTGACGACGAGTGTAATAATGCTAGAGAACTATTCAGTTCTTTGAATGGGACCAAGTTCTCGGACTTCTGGTATACCTTTTGTACATAATTTTGTTCTTCTGTGCAATTTAATAATTTCTACTTGAATATATAGCTTGCATGTTCTCCTGGCTCCTTTGGTTAGTAAGTTGATGTTTCTTTATAAAAATTAGATTGCTTAATTGCTTCCATGATTTTTGTGTATTAGCTACATTGTAGTGTTTTTTTATGTCAAGATGACAGCTTTAAAAGAGGTTTTACCTCCTATAATACCATCTGGAAGAATATAAGCACTCAAAGCGATCCATCGTTTAAGCAAAAATACAAGGCCTCAACTGATGATGTGAATGTTGATATTTTAAAAAAATCACGTGTCTTTATATGATATATATACGAAAAATTGAAATATTAGTTGTTAAATCCACAATAATTTGGTGATGGTGTAGCATTGGTGGGATGCAAGCAATGCACAAATGGACGTTGCTATGCAATTTAGGAAAAGAAACAACTTGGGAAGATGATAAAGAAACATGGATGCTATTAAGCAATTCATGGGGAAAAGTTCTTTTATAAAGTATATCTGATTTTTTTAGCCTTTAAATTCTATTTTGTGTCTGTAGTTTGTAGTTTAGAACTTTTATGTTACAGATGCATTGAGGAAAATTATATGTACTTTAGTTTGGATTTTTTACATAAGTAATTTATTGAAAAAAATTACAACCATGAGATTCTTGAAGTGTAGGTTCAACAAGAATTGTGAGCTATCTAAATCTATAATTTATAACATCTAATAAAAAAATCTTTTTTGTCACATGTCATTCTCTTAATTCATTTTTTTGCCATTTGTTCTTTTTTTAAAAATCTACACATTAATTTTGCTTTTAAAAGAGTATTATATTAATTTAAATACTTATACAACTTTCTCTCTCTTATTAAAAATAATTTTTATTAATTGTTATATTTCTCTCTCTCAAACTATTTTTTTAAATAGATTTTACGAAGGAAATTGGGAATCACATCTTTTAACTAAAATCTAAATAAAAAAATAAAGTTTTATATCATATGAAATTGTCTAAAATGCTAAACATTTTTAATCAAAATATTTTAAATTTTTTTATTTCAAAAAAATTTATAAACATATGAAATATTTTAAAACAGTCTTATCAAAATAATTACAAACCATATTTTTTTAAAACAAGATTTTTATAAAAAATAGTTTTTTAATAAAAAATCTTAAAACGAATGTTTAAAAATAAAACTATTTAGATAAGAGAGTTAGAATGGTATAATTGTTTTAATTCTTGAACTATTAGGTATATATAATTTTAATTATATTTTTTATTAAAATATTATATTGTACCTATTCATTTTATTTTACATATATATTTTAAATTAAAATTTAATCCGTTTATTTAATAAGTTTTTAACCTATCTATCTATGCATAAAAAAAACTAAAATAAGCGTGAAATAATTGTAAACTTTATTATACTTACTCCTTCAGTTCTCTATATTATTATTAATAATACTGAATACTAATAATATTACTCATACCATTTTCAAATTAAAAAATATATAATTTATAAATTAAAAAACTATTTTTTATTAAAAAACAAAATAAAAAATAATTATAAAATACAAAATACAACAAAAAATTACAAATCATTTTTCCTAAACAATATATTTAAAAATCACAATTTTTTTATAAAACTAAAGTTTAAGAAAAATACATTATTTTTATATACCTAAAGTAGCTATTTATACGTAATTATAATATATTTTATCTTCAAGCATGATTTTATAATGCATAAATTTTTATTAATAATTATTCAATCCGCGTATTACACGAGTACTAACTTAATAAACAATATAATATGGTTTAATTTAAAAGGATGTGTAACTTGCTTTCAAATTATTTATTTTGATTTTCGTTATGATACAAAGAAATAAGATTTTGACATTTTGTTACATTAAAATACCTAGCTAACGGGCGGGTATAAAAATAATTTAATCAATTATCGCATATCTGTTAATGGTAAACTGCTAGACAACATGATGTAGTCGTTATCATAGTAGTTATATGAAGTCGATAGATTATATACTCTAATTGGCTACCATCGGGCCACCGGAGAACTACCATGGCGGCACCAATCCGTAGAGCCCATTCGATTCTCCGATCAAACGTTAAGAACCATTACTTCTTTTCACTGGCGTTGTATCGCATTGAGGAGACCGGTTTATACGGATGACATCATCTGAAAACCCCTAAGGTTGCATTTGGTTGGAAGGAATGGAATGAAATAAAATGGAATTAAGAAAGTAGTATAATTTTCAAGTAAAATTATGTTTGAGTGAATAATGAAATGTAAAACCCAAGGGAATGTTTCACCTTAAATTTTCTTGGTTATGAGATTTTAAAATCCTTCCACATAGAGAGGGAATTTGAAATCCCACAACTAAGAGAATTTAATGTGAAACATTCCTTTGGATTTTACATTTTATTACTCATTCAAACATAATTTTACTTGAAAATTATACTATTTTTTCAATTCTATTTCTTTCCATCCTTCCATCCAAACACAGCTAAGCTAAGGGATTTTAACGTATTGTAGATGACGCCATTGAAAGGTAAAAGTAAAACGAAATCAGTGTGTTTTCTTCCTTCTGTATATCGTAAACAAAACGAATTGACCATAAGGTAAACTAAATTGCCTTTTGTGCTTGTGTAGTTATGCAATTATGTTTCTAATGAACTTGTTGCTACATTTCTCGAATGCCATCTGCATCTGAAATTATTAAAGCAATGGATGATATATCAAACACTATACGGATTTTGGGGGCTTTGTGTGGCCGTTTTATACGTTGTCTATCAAATTGATGTATACATTAATATTAGTACTTAATATTTCACCATTATCAATATCAAATTTGCTTTTGTAAAGTACTATTGATCTGTTGATTTGATTGTTGTGGACTCGTGTGTATGTCTTCGTCAAATTTTTTGGTGACGCTTCAGGTATGCCAAGTTGTGGACTCTGCAAAAATTATGTAGACATACTCATCCAGACAGGTTTTTTCTTTCCAATAAAGTTGCTGGTATCATTTTCTTTATGTTCTGATACGTGTCGAATATCATTTAGCTCCATATGTCATATTGTAATAGTTGAGGGGGTTATTCTGTAAATGTTTGGTTGTTAGTGTCGTGGGTTATAACTAATGTAACGAACTCTTTTGGGTATGCAATTTGAATAACAATTTATGTTCTTCTCTTCTTTGTTCTCTCTTCTCTCAATTGAGTTGCATCAGTGGTATCAGAGCTTTCGATCCTTATCGGAGCTCAATTTATCACACAACTATGGCGACAAACACTCGAAATCAAGAAGTTGATAAGATCCTTAAGGATCATGATCGAGCGTTTGCGGAATTGAAGTCTTCTTCGCTAGAAACTAATCGTGCAGTTATAGAACTTCGTTTGATGGTAGAGAAGATGGCGAATTTGATCAATCAATCTCATTTGAATGGAGAATCAAGTCGTGATGCAATGACGAAAGGTTTTGATCGAAATGAAGACAAGAGTTCGTATCGAAGGACTAGGCTTGGAAAACTTGATTTTCCAAGGTTTAATGGCAAGCTAGTGCAAGGCTGGTTGTATAAGTATGAACAATTCTTCACTGTTGATGAAACTCCTAAAAATATGAAGCTCAAATATGTATTGATTCATTTGGAAGATGAAGCATTGGAATGGCATCAAGCGTTCATGCGTTCTAGAGGAGCTACGGTTGCTGAACTAAGTTGGGGAGTATGTTCGTGCAATTACGAATAGATTTTCGAATGAATTGTTTCAAGATCCAATGGAAGAAATTGCATTACTCAAGCAAGACGATGATTATGATGAGTATTGCAATAAGTTTGATTCTCTTTTGAATAAGGTAAACATCATTGATTCTCAAGCTGTTAGCCTATTTCTAAAAGGATTAAAAGAGGAGATTAGGGGACCGGTGAACATGTTTCAACCTAAAACTATGATAGAAGCCTATGGATTGTCTAGGATCCAAAATATGAACCATGTTAATTTGTTGAAGAAATTGACGACTGGTCATTCGGGTTCTAACTTTAAGCCATGGTCTACTACCCCTAAACCACCTAATTTCAACAATGCTCAAAGATTACCGTTGCTACCAAAACCATCTTCAACACCTTTTACTACCAATCAACCATCTAAAACCTTAACTAGTAAAGAAATGGCAATTAAAAGAGCTAATGGTGAGTGTTTCTGGTGTACGGAGAAATTTACTCAAGGGCATAAGTGTAAGAAGAAACAATTGTTTGTCATAGAAGTGAAGGGAGAAGAGGATGATGAACTCGGTGTTGATAATCCTCATGAGCAACCTCAAGATTATAGTCCCCAATTATCTCTCAATGCACTGTGTGGAAGCAATTCTTTCACTACTATATGAGTTTTGGGATCGATAGGAACTAGACAACTCCATATTCTCATTGATTCGGGGTCAACACATAACTTCATGGACATTAAGTTGGCCAAGAAGTTACAATGTGTTATTCAAGAAATCACTCCTTTGAAGGTCGGTATAGCCAATGGTGAACAATTGTCTTGTACCCGATCTTGTCCTTATTTTTAATGGTGCATGCAAGGTAAATGGTATACTGCAGAAGTATTGCTAATTCCATTAGAGAACTATGATATGATATTAGGGGTATAATGGTTATTGCCTCTGAATGATATACTATGGAATTTCAATAAAATGACCATGCAATTCGTTGTTAATGGAGAGCAATGCGAGCTGAAGGGTATTGATGATAATAAGTTGTCACTTTGCTCCATAGAATCTTTGTCAAAAATGTTTCAAAAAGCGTGGTCTTACGTCTACTCAATTGTGTAGCATGCAACTAGTTTCTGATGATGAGGTGCTTGGAACCACTTCTCAAGTCTTGTATACTCGTTTTTGTAAAGACTTAGAGTTATTGCTGACAAAATATAGTAATGTTTTTGAAATCCCTACGTCATTGCCTCCAAAGCGTGATTATGATCATCGTATCTATCTCAAAGAAGGGGTCCAACCTATTAATCAAAAGCCTTATCGGTATCCTATGGGTCAGAAAGATGTGATCGAGCAAATGACTATGGAACTTAAAGAATCGGGGGTTATTAGTGATAGCCATAGTGCTTTTGCGGCTCTGATTGTATTGGTAAAAAAGAAGGATGGGTAGTGGCGGATGTGTATGGACTACAGGCGCCTTAACGATGCAACTATCAAAAATAAATTCCCTATTCCTCTCATCGAAGAGTTATTAGATGAGCTGGGGAAATCTCCTATTTTTTCTAAATTGGATTTATGGTCTGTTTTCTTAGCCAACTGACTATATCTATTGTTCAGGAATAGATATGTATTATCTCTATTATTTAGGAATAGATATGTATTATTATTAGAATATAATTCTGGTGTAATTAGTTGCTTATATTTCCTATATTATGCTTGTATTCTGCCTTATATATAGGGGTTTTCATAATCAATACAGGGACAAGGATTTACACCATAAACCTCTTTTATGGTATCAGAGCTATGGTTCTGAATACCTTCCCACCCTCCTTGATTTTTTTCGCCTTGCCGGATTCGTCCAAGTACCAACCATGACCAAAGATACAGGCAAAGAAACTGCTACACCTGAGCCGTCCACCAAACCATCTCCCCTACACCCCGCCTATTCAGTAACAAACATCCAAACCAAAATCCGGACCCTTGACAGAACCAAGGGAACATATTCCTCCTGGGTTAAGCTATTCCTCCTCCACGTAGTTGCATACAGGTCTCTGCTCACATCGATGGTACAGCACCTCCAGCATCCACATCAGACGCACACGAGGTATGGAAAGAACTCGATGCTTTGGTCCTGCAATGGATCTACAGCACTGTTTCAGATGAACTTTTAATTAGCATTCTGGACACCAAGGCCACGGCTCGATCAGCTTGGTCAAAATTAGAGAAGATCTTTCTCAGCAACAAAAAGGCTCGTGCTGCAACGCTAGAGGCTAAATTCTGTAACCTGTCACTTACGGCTTGCTCCTCGGTTGACGACTATTGCCAATGTCTGACTGACTTGGCGAACCAATTAGCCGACGTGGACCAGTCCGTCTCCGAGTCGCGCTTGGTTCTTCAACTCGTTCGGGGACTTCCCGTGGAGTACAACACTATCACGTCCTTAATCAATCAGCAAGGTGTGGACTGGGATCAGGCCATCACCATGCTCAAAGACGAAGTCTTGAGGATTGAAGCTCAAAAAGGATCCCAATCCACGGTTCTCGCCGCAACCGCCGCCCCATCACAACCCTCTCCCACTCAAAACAACAACAATCAGTCTGCTGAAACCACTTCCAACTCCTCTTACAACCGTCGTGGCGGAAGAGGTAGGGGCGATTCCTTCAATCGGCGTGGTGGGAGAGGTCGAGGTGGTGGCAGATCGCCATGGCCTGCTCAACAAGCAACTTACCCCAATTGGGCCTGGTGGACTCCACCGCCCTGCCCATATCCAACTCAACAAAACTGGCGGCCCACTCCACAGGCCCACCCGCCGACTCCCTCCCCAACACAGGCCCACTATGCTGGCTTTCCAGCCCACTCATCATAATAGGGGGTTTATAACGTGTTGTGCCCATCTGATTTAAGTGTTGCTTTTGCAAATTTGCAGGTTAATCCCTCGATCCCTGATTCATCTCCTACTTGTCGTAATCTTTTGGTGGGCAATGGCAAATCTATACCAATTCAAGGATCTGGAACAGGCTTTCATTATGTACCTAACCGCACCTATATTTTGCCTTATGTCCTTTACAGCCCACACATTATTAAAAACCTTATTACCACCAAATTCGTATGCATGAAGAAGATATCCGCAAGACTGCTTTTTGAACACATGAGGGTCACTTTGAATTCGTAGTTATTCCATTCGGCTTGACTAATGCGCCTGCAACTTTCCAATCGTTGATGAACTCAATATTTAAACCTTTACTACGTAAAGGAGTTCTTGTATTCTTTGATGACATTTTGATCTATAGTGCCACTATGGATCAACATTTGTTGTTGTTAGAGCAAGTCCTTCTCCTATTACGCATGAATCAACTATATGCCAAACATTTTAAATGCACCTTTGGCGGTTTGGCAGTTGAGTATTTGGGTTATGTGATCTCAAGTAAAGGTGTTCACACAGATCCGGCCAAAGTCGAAGCAATAAAGAATTGGCCATCACCTACGTCGGTGAAGCATCTTCGAGGATTCCTGGGCTTAGCAGGATATTATAGATGATTTATTCGTTCTTTTGGTATCATTTCTCGGCCACTCACTGATCTGTTGGAGAAAGATGCTTTCCAATGGAATGACGGAGCTCAAGCGGCCTTTGAGCAGCTAAAACAGGCTTTAACGTCAGCACCTGTATTACCTTTACCAGATTTTCAAAACCATTTATGGTGGAAACGGATGCCTCGACTATGGGTCTTGGTATTGTCTTAATGCAAGACAATCACCCAATTTCCTACTTGAGCAAAGCTCTATCTCCTCGGAAGCAAGATCTTTCTGTTTATGAAAAGGAGCTGCTAGCCATTATGATGGCAGTTAAAGCATGGCATTATTATTTGATAATGGGTCACTTCATCATTCGCACGGATCACCAAAGTGTGAAGTTTTTACTGGGACAAAAGGTGACTAACCCTCTCCAGCATACATGGTTAGCTAAACTCATGAACTACAGCTATGAAATAGTTTATAAGCATGGTCATGAGAATGTAGCGGCGGATGCTTTATCTCGTGTTCAAGGTGCTACTATCTTTGCTGCTAATGTTTCTCGTGTAGAACCTTTATTGATGCAATGCATAGCTGCTAGTTGGGTTAGTGATCCCGATGCTTCTCGATTGATTGCTTCTTTAAAGCAAGGCACCGTGATTCTTCATTATACTTTGGTGGCTGATGTTCTTTATCGCGACCATAATTTGGTTGTTGGTTTTGATCGACCTTTACTTTTGGATATTATTCGCTTTATCATGACTCTCCTATGGGAGGTCATTCTGGCGTTCATGCCACAACTCAATGCATCCACAACATTTTTTATTGGAGAGATTATCCAAAATGGTGCGTCATTTCATACGGCATTGTGATTTGTGCAAACGAGCGAAAAGTGAAAATGTGGCTTCGCCGGGCCTATTGCAACCTCTCCCTATTCCTAATGTTGTATTTGCTGACTTGTCAATGGATTTTATCAGGGGACTTCCTAAGTCTGAAGGTAAAGATATGATTTTGGTGATGGTGGATAGGTTAACTAAATATGTCCACTTAGTGAGCCTTAGCCACCCGTTTTCAGCACGGATTGTTGCTCAACTTTTTCTGGATCACGTGTTCAAGTTGCATGGTTGCCCTACATCAATCGTTTTCGATCGTGATCAGATTTTTCTGAGCACTTTTTGGCAAGAATTCATGTCCCTACTTGGAGTTACGACGGCTTTATCCACGACCTTCCATCCTTAGTCGGATGGCCAAACTGAGGTTGTCAATCGTTGTATCGAAACTTACCTACGTTGCATGGCTATGGAACGACCATCTTCTTGGTCTACTTGGCTATCTTTGGCCGAATGGTGGTATAACACTTCATTTCATTCCATTATTCGTATGACTCCTTTTAAGGCTCTTTATGGGTATGAGCCTCCATTGCATATTCCTTATGTTGATCACGATTCTCAAGATGTGGACGTTGATATCTTGATGCGAAGTCGAGAAGCTACAATTCAATTATTTCGAGCTTCTCTTCTTCGAGCTCAAAACCGCATGAAACAACAGGCAGATAAGCACCGTTCCGATCGAGTTTTTACAGTGGGAACCTGGGCTTATCTTCGTCTGCAGCCTTATATGCAAAATTCTCTACGTTTGCATCGCCATTCTAAGCTGGGTCCCAAGTATTTTGGCCCATTCTTAATTACCGATCGCATTGGATCGGTAGCATACCGTTTAGACTTGCCTTCGGATGTGTCCATTCATCCGGTTTTTCATGTATCTCTTCTGAAGCCAACTGAGGGACCCCCTACAAAAATTCTCCCTCTTCCCCAGGATCCCCGTTTCTCTTTTGCTCCAGCTGCGGTTTTGGATCGTCGGATGGTTAAACGTCGTAACAAGGTGGCTGTTCAAGTATTGATTCAATGGTCGGGGTCCAATCCACCAGCTGCAACTTGGAATATGTTGATGATCTCCAGTTGCGTTTTCCGGACTTCTTTCTTGGGGTCAAGAAAGTTCTTAAGGGGAGGGTATTGATACGTGTCGAATATCATTTAGGCTCCATATGTCATATTGTAATAGTTGAGGGGGTTATTCTGTAAATGTTTGGTTGTTAATGTCATTGGTTTATAACTGATTGTAACGAACTCTTTTGGGTATGCAATTTGAATAACAATTTCTGTTCTTCTCTTCTATATTCTCTCTTCTCTCAATTGAGTTGCATCATGTTCTTTCTTAGTAGTAATTAAGTTATAATACAGGGAATTTGTTGATGAGGCATCAAAGGCATCAATGAGGATTAACAAACATCTACATGTGAGGTGACAAGTTACATAATTGCTTTTGTTCTGTTCGAGATTTGCTACATCAGTCTGGTCAATGGCCCGTTTTAGCTATTGCTAGTTTGAATTTCTAATGTGAGAATTGTGTACTATACATGAATGATAAATTTTTAGTTCTGTTCTGGAAACATTTCAAAATTGCTCAATGCAATTTCTTGATTTTCATTGGCCATTTGAAATGATTGTTGTAATATGTCATGCAAATGTCATGCAGTGTCTGAATACAAAACTCACTCTATATTATGCGGTGCTGAAAGCTGAAAAAGATCAAACTTTGACAAGCGAAGAAGCTAAAAGAGTTGCTCGTGATCTCTGCATTGATTTTCAGGAGGGTGGAATTCATCTGTCTGCAGGTTTTGGTTCACTCCATTGTATAAGACATAAGTACTGTGTTTATTAAGTATATTTAACTACATTTGAATATGACTTAACAGAAGAAAGACCAAGTGAGTCAGCTAAACGTTGAAATTGCTAATGTTGTGCACAGTAAGTTATTGTAATATATACTGCTTCATATTATGGGATTGAGATTGTGTTTCATTGCACTGTTTCAAGCATATGTATTCAACAAAAAATAACAAATCTTAGTTTATTTTGATTAACTTTTTTTTTAATCAGGCACAGTGATAACATTGCCAAGCAGCCAGGTTTTGTGGATGTATATCCAAAATCACTTATTCCAAAGAACTTGCATAATCTTGTCAAGCCTCTTAATCAGTTAACTTCACGGGGTTCAAGAGGCAACATTAGAGAAAAAGGGTTCAGAATTGTAACGGAACCAAGCACCGTGTCCGCTGTTTTGCAATGGACAACTGATGATGAGGTTTGAGTACTTCAAATAGAAATGTTCTCACTTTGTTGATTCCGGAGCTGAGCATGCTTCGCAATATATGAACTGTGAAATTTACACAATGACAAATTCGAAACAAGTAGAATGAACCACACAAATTAATAATTTTGGTTATAGGAGCTGTTGAGTTAAGCTGAATACATTTTTCTGAAAAATCTGAATATTGATATAAATATGAGAACTCAAGTTGAGTTTAACAACTTTGGCTTGTTTGCTTCATAATGCGTCATGTTAACTTTAATAGTTGAAACTTGAAATCAGATATTTAGATAAACCAATTTTTTACATTCATTTAACTTTTCAAGCCATCGAATTTTGCTTAGTACTGGAATCAAACCATTTTTCACACAAAAATGCAAAGACAACACTATGCTTTACGAGAATGAGTGATTTTGAGCCAAAAGCTCCAAGCTTGATGTTTTGGCATTTGGGTTTTCACTATATGTAACCACCTTCTCATTATAAAGTGTAGTGTTGCTTTCGCATTCGAAGCAACATTGCCCTTTCTGCAACAAAAAGCCATCTATGATGGTTGAAAAGTTAAGTATATCTAACAACTAGCTTATTGCAAAATTTCCTTTGAATGATTCAAGGTTGACTGCAGTTGTGCTTAAGTAGACAATTTTTTTCATCTATATCCTTCTTATCCAGGTTAGGAAAATGACATATTAAAAGCAATTTTGTTCCTCATGCAAATCTTGGTGTTCTTGATGAACTTTCTCAGGTTTGTGCTTCTTCCTTGAGTAGTTATAAAGTTCTCCCAGACATTGTATTCAATGCAGCATGCCATGATATTATGAAGCCTGTAAAATGTTCTTATCTCTGAGTAGGCAAGTATATCCTGGAAAAAAGTATTTGCTTCAAGAATCCTACCAGAAATATAAAGCAGAATATCATGCGATCGTGTCATTTTATGTTGTGCATGTATTCTAAATATTTATAGTGAACTGAATTATTTAGTACGGACAATATTATTAGCCCGTCCTACCTTTAATAGACGTGTCCCAAATGTTCCCATGTTCATTTAACAAGTATGTATGTGTTTCATGTGGTGAAACTAACCTTTTGAATTTGATATATGTTTTGCAGATTATGGGGCATAAATCATATGTTGAGTATGCTTTGCAGTCGAATATGACTTCATCACCAGATGTTGTATCGTCCTTCTTAGTTGAGCTGAGTAAGGCTGTACAACCCAAGGCAGTTAAGGTGCTATCACCACAAGGCTTCTTCTAGCAATGGGTTCCAGTTAGAGTTGACTGTTTTGAGCCATTACTTGAATGGGTCGATTTGGGTCATATTTGTATCAAATGGGCAAATTTACTGGAAATGAAAATGGGTCAGGTGAGTTGAAGTCACCCAGACTTCTATCGAAAATGTATAGAATTCCATAGTTGTTTTATTAAAAGAAAATTAGACTATTATGTAATAATTTAGTTAGTGTGAATTGTGATGATATTTAGCACATTAATCATTTATAATTCCCTTCAAAAGAGCCAAAAAAGTACTAAAGCATACCTGTTTTGGCTTATTACCAAACTGTGCCACGTGTAGTTTCAGTACTCCATTTCCTGTCTTTCATTTCATATTCATACTGCTTTTATATGTTGGGAGTTTGAGTCTAGAAAGGAGAAAAATTGCCAACAAGATCTAGAATTAGAGCCATGGGACGAAGCATACTTTGCAAGGTCAATGAAATCATCTGCTTACAACTTGGAGTATTTTCCAACTATTTTAATACCCTTAATGATGTCTTTGTCTTATTGTTCCCCCCTTCAGAATTTAGTTATCAATTTTAATGATATCCTTTCTCAGGTTGTCGCTTCATATTTTTCTTTATCACAATGTATTGAGGGTTTTAAAGTTCTGGTTGAGTCCCTGTTTGATATGAAATCTATTAATGTTCCTCTTGCACCCGGTAAATCATGGCACTCGGATGTGCTGAAAATGGCCCTACATCAATCCAATGAGGTGAGCATTTTTATGAAGATTCTTGTATAGGGCACCTAATATTTTGAATGCTCATATTCTATTATAAATTGTAACACATGGAGGTGGCAAAATGGGCTGGTCAGGTGGGGTGTGTAACTATTCAAAATCCTTAGTTTGAAATACGGGCCAAAACGAGACCGGTTGATTTGCTGACCCTTCTGTGTGCAGTCTAAAAAACTAAGAGTAATCAACATGTTAAATATAGTTAAAAAAGCTACATTATTATAATGATTAATTTAAAAATTTTGAATAAGCAGTTTAATATGAAATAAAACACACATTGTTCAAGTTCTGACCCATTCATTTTTTATTAATCTTATGATTTAAGCGATAAAACATAATACAACTCCACTCATTCATAAGTATATGGGTTGGCATTGCCACCTCTAGTACTATCACGTAATATTTTACTTACATTTTGGACTCAATATGGGTCCTAAATCCTAACTGAAGGCAACATATTTGTACACAAATAGGTTACTTTACCCAATTTGCAAGTATATACACTGGTCTTAGCTTGTTCTTTTTCTCTCTCTAAGCTGGGGCTGCATTTTTCAGGGAGATTTGGGGTATATACCTTGATCTAAATTCCAGACCTTGAAAATATCCTGGTTGTGCTCATTTTGTCATCAGAGGAGGGCGCCGAGTTTCCAAAACAGAATTTCAGCTGCCAGTATGTTATTTTATATTTTGTTCTTCAAAATTTTCTATTCTCTCCCTCACTTTTATTAGTAACATAAGCCACTGATGGTGATAGGATAAAAACTAACTAGAGAGCCACCCATATCTGTGTCTTTAGTCTTGAAGTAACAATAAAGGAGAACATGAGTGTGTTTATTTTGTTGCATCTCTATTATTTCATGTAGCCAATATTGTTGGTAGTTTCCAGGGGTGGCAAAATGAGCGGGGTTGAAATGGTTTGTGATGGGGCAAAATTGTTAGTACATGTCAAACGAGAGTACAAGATAGGTTGACCCTATCACCTTTTGTCTTCTCTTTTGTTCAGTTTTATTAGTAGTTATGTATAAATATGATCATTATAACTACATTATCACAATAGTAATCGTTTTTTTGCAAATATATGGATTTTGGAGGGTTCACAAATATTTGGATGACATTCGACTCGTTTGACCTGTTTCCAATTAAGCTAAATTTACCCATTTGATCTGTTTAATCCTTACTCATAATTGGGTCGAAATTGACACCTTTAAAGTTTCCTTTGTATCTGTCGAAATTTCCCCCTTAGAGAAAACAAGGGACCTATGCCCTCGTTTGCAATTTTTCTAAGTCACAAATACTGCAATTGTGAGGCTTAATCACTCTGATGTAGCTACACTTTTCCATGAATTCGGGCATGCTCTTCATTCCTTGCTTTCAAGAACAGTATGCATACTTTAATCCTTCTAAATTAACTAAATGTGTTGCCGATAGATTTCAAGGGTAAAAGATGAAATTGGCTTAAATTATTTTGGGATGAAACTAGCATGATTCAAGATAGGCGATCTCCGATACAAATGTTTAAAAAGAAATTCAACAAGACAAGAAACTAAGAACAAAAACAAAGTATTTAAAGGTAAACTTTGATGATACTTCCTTTCAACTATTCAGCTCCCTGAAATTATTTCTCTTTAAACCACTTAATTCTCTCCAACTTTTTGAATACCACTCATCCCTTTACATTCCCACATTCAAGTTCAGAGTTGAACGGGTCGAATTCGGATCCAAAAATAATATGAAGCTGCTCCAAGGAATTTCTTTGGACTGGCTCAGTTCCATTTGATTTCTTCCTTTGTGAATAAACTTTCATATGTGGCTGGTATGTATCAGTTGCTCTTTGGGTATCTATTTGTAATTCTCATCTACAAAATTGCAGGATTATCATCAACATTTTTCGGGTACCCGTGTGGCTTTTGACATGGCTGATCCCCTTCAAACCTTTTTGAGTGAGTACAAACTACTAAGTACACTGCTTGAAATAACTACGTGTGATGACAGTGATTTTCTAGAACTCCATTTATACATGATTCAAGTTGATTTTTGTTAAATTATGCATTTTTGTGATGGGCAAATTGCCAAGAAAGACAACCAAAAGTACCAAAATTTTCAATCTAGGCTGTATTCGTTTTCCTTCTTAACCCATGTTTGGGATTACTTATTTTATCAAAAACTAACTTTTGAATATTCTCCAATGCCAAATGCAGCCTAAACATGAGCATTTGGGGGAAGATTAACCTAATTTGTAACATTAAGAAATCTAATTTGTAACATTTGGGGGAAGATTAACCTAAACATGTGTTACCGACCTCATAAGCTAGACTATCTCAATATTCTCCGATGCCAAATGCAGTGTTAGAAGCTTCAATGTATGGCACGAAGTCTTGAAATTATTCATCATGAATAGACTCCTAGAACCGAATTTCTAACATACGTGTATATTGCAAATATTATTCAGTTGGCCACATTGTATGAAATTAATTAATGTTGGCCATTAGATCTGCTTGAAATGTAAAATATGTTGGCAACATTGTAAGTGAAAAAAGAGCAATCCGTTTGGTTATTTTAAAGCGATTAAAGAGCTAAAATTTGATTACCCTAATCCTCCGATTAGAAATGGTATAAGTCACCGGCCCGCCCCCACCCCTACCCACACAAAGTTCTTTCTTCATTTGCATGAAAATGTATAGCAGTATAGGCTTCCATCGGTATCAAGCTTTCATCGAGGTTTGGGGTCAAGGTTCCCGGTTGTTTATCTTTAGGAAAGAGATTGGGGGAGGTTCAATCATTATCATTATCATTAGTCTTGCTTTCAGCTTGACAAAGAAAAGATGAGAATCATAAGTCCAGATTTCGCGTGTTAATGATGGATTGCATTTAAGATGATTTTATTTGATGGTTTTAATGTGGTTTAACCTAAAAATTATTATGTTTACATATTCAATTACTCTTTAGACGAATCAAAACGGTTCGAACCCAGTTTATAATGTTATATATGTAAAACAAACTTTAGTTGAGTCAAAACGACCCATAAACACTTTCTATAAGTTATGATATTCAAAACACACTTTAGGTGGGTTAGAATGAACCATGCCTGCTTTATGAAGTGATAATAATCAAAAACACACTTTATATTTTAGTTAGAGGAAGTATATTACCAATAACTGAAACTAATATTACTGCAAATAAATTCTAGCGGTGTGCATGGTCGGTTTGGTTTGGTTTTGGCCTAAAACCGAAACCAAAAACCGATATTTCGGTTTCTAGGTTTTTAACACCGTTCGGTTTCGTTTTTTTCGGTTTTTGGTTTTCGGTTTTAACTTCGGTTTCGATTTGGTTTTTTGTTTTTTTTGGTTTTACCATTTGTGTTTCAAGTTTTAGAAAAAAATTGTTTTAAAGCATTAATTTAAGCCAAAAACTTTGGTCTTACATTATTTTGTTGATCTTCAAATACAATCTATATATTTTTATAATTTAGTTGACATTAAAATTAATTCAATTCATAAAATACAGGAACAATATATTCAATAAAATATTTTAATCTATCAATTAAAAATAAATAAATAAATATTATTATTGAAACCTAAATATTTAATTTCTTTTAGATAACACAAATTAAATAAATAACTAATAGGCTAATAATTTTTATAAGTATATGGTTACACCTCTAAATTTACAAGTTTAATTATATGGTTTCGGTTCGATTTTTTCGGGTTTTGTTACAAGCAAAACTAAAACCAAACCGAAAAATTGGTTTTAAAAAATCATCAAACCAAACCGTTGGTTTTCCAGCGGTTTCGATTTTATCGGTTCGGTTGCATCAGTTATTTTGGTTACGTTTCGGTTATTTTGGTTTTTTGCTCACCCGTAATAAATTCCATTTTGTAGTTCCGATTGTATCACAAGGGAATTCTTACAACATATACGTGTATGCATATGTTTATGTTTTTCTAAATGGTAAAACAATGGTACAATATAAGAAAAACATCTAGTAAGTAACTAAAAAACAAGATAAAAAAATAACAAAGTGCACAAATCAACACTAGGGTTGAAAACGAGCCGAGCCGAGCCAGGATGGGTTCGAGCCAAGCCGAGCCGGCTCGAAAATTTTAACGAGCTCAAAACATCGGCTCGAGTTCGGCTCGTGAAAAGCTCGAGCCAGCTCGTGGCTCGTTCGAGCCGACTCGATTTAAATTTTTTTAAAAGTTTCACATTAATTTATTATTATTATTATTATTATTATTATTATTATTATTATTATTATTATTATTATATTATTATTATTATTATTATTATTATTATATTATTATACTATATAAATGTATATACATATATTATATGCACCGAGCCACGAGCTGAGCTAACAAACCAAGCCACGAGCCGAGCTCGAACCAAGCTAACCCTAGCTCGAGTTCAGCTCGTTTATAATTCGAGCCGAGCCGAGCCGGCTCGTTTAGATTCGAGCTTTTTTCGAGCCGAGCTTTTTTCAAGTTTTTTTCGGGCGAGCTTCAAGCTACGAACTTGTATGTATTTGGCGAGTCACTCATTCAACATTTCAACCCAACATGCAACACAAAATAAAAACAACCCAACATTGTTAAAAAAAATAATATCACAAAATGTTTTGACATTGAATTGTATTGTAATATATAATTTTCAACATTAATTTGCATGATATTTATTTTAACTTTAATAATTACAGAAAATATTGTTTATTTACAAAGTTATCACACTTTTAGCCCTTTTGACTAACAAACGTTTTGTATAAACGTAAATCAAACTGCTCGGCGATTTAATGATATGACTTTGATGGTTTGTCGATTCAGGTTTAACAGTTTTAACTATAATTAGAAAATTAAATTGTCACGAATTTGTTGAGATATCATTGGATATCGTTATGAATAAAAAAAAACATCTTTTAAATAATCCCATACCTCAATTTATGTTTCACGTACTGATTACTTTCCTTTATGGAATTTAGCTTATCTTTCAAATGAAGCACAGACACCATGTCACCATACTGCATACACATTATATATTTTAATTAGAAGCCGGGATTTCATGAACGTAACCAGTTGCAATAGTCAGATTACACTATCACTAGATAAATTAACAATGATAGTAGAATTTGATTCATTTGTAGAATTTGATTCATTTGTAGAATTTGATTCATAACTAACTCAACATCACCACATCCTATTTTGATTTAAAAAAAAGACAAGATATATAAATAATTTAAAATTGTTCTAACTAGGTCGGCTCGGTTTCTTGTGGTCATCCGAGAGCAAGATCTTCACAGTTTTCGGCTCGTAACCCTTCACAGACACGTAGAGGGCTCCCTTTTTGACAATCGCGCTGTATGTAGCATTCTCATAGTTAGCCTCCTCCGGAAGCATAACCACTCTTTTATACTTCCACTCCTCGGTATTCATCTCTAACGTAAACGTTTTTTTCTTATCGTTCACCTTCATCATCATGTCGTTTTCCTCACCGGGGGCTATGACCCTAATTTTAACTCTCCCTGTGGTGCGGGAAGAAAACCCTCGTCAGGGTATCTACCAGTAGTACTCCTCCGTGAAGCAAGGTGGTAACATCTTTCAGCAACGGTTACAAGAAAAACTGAAAAAGCAAATAACCTGATTAATGAAAATCAGATAAAATTGATCTACGCAAAATGGAACCGAACCTGTTGTTCTACCATGGAAGTAGGTCATGAACCATTCAAACGCTGGCCCGACATCAAAGGCTTTTCGCATATCGGCTAGTAAAGAGATCCAACCTCCGTTACCGTTCCCGTTCGCACCATTGCCGCTCGCACCGTTCCCGTTCTCACCATTGCCGCTCGCACCGTTCCTGACAGTACCTTCATGGTTCCCTTTTCCGTTTCCGGTGGCGGCGCGGCTGCCGACGTTTATTGCCGCATTTGGGTGAGAGTGAGGCTCTCGTTTATCAATCATTTTCACTCCTTCAGAGTGAAAGAGATTGCGAATGATTGTTTGGTCCACCGTCGTAATCGTAACCCATTTACCGAAGTTGTTTCGCTCCGGAACCACACCACCTCCGTTTCCGGCAAAATGTCGCCGGAAGGAGGAGAGAACACCTCTTTTCATTGCAAGCATGAGCGCCATTTCCTCTTCGTTTTCTTTGAAGGTGTGAATAGTGTGATGAATGAAGATGGAGGCAGCATTACATATATATGACACACAGTATTTGGTGGTACCCGCATTTCAGCATAATACAACCCTGCAATTTGCAATTTGTTAGGAATGGTGTTGAGCACACAAATATTTGTCTTATTATATTTTTGTTTTCTTTTCTCTTTTCTATTTTTTCATTTGAAGCATTAGATGTTGCTATATTGTAAAAACGTATAATGATTAAAATATATCACAATGTATATCTTTTTTTTTATTTGTTTATGACCTAATACACCTTAAAGTAGTATGACAGAGTTAATAATCCTAGACTATTATATGTTCGGTATGCATTGGATGGACACGCTCTAATGTGCAAACTTGTTGATTAGGAGCTAGCTTGCATATGCTTCGCATGATAACATCATTGCTTTTGAGGTGCCGAAGGATTTTGATAAGTTTTGTGAGAATTTGCACGAATTGATTTTTTATAAAATTCATAACGTATCCTGGAATGATACATACAACAATTATACATTTACCATCTTATAAAATAATATAACCTAAATTTATAAAAAGAAAATAATTTTATGTCATGGCTCGGTTTAAAATAAATTTAATAAATAAATTGTCATTATGTTGGATGTAGGTTAATATTATTATTTTTTTTCATTACGTGGTATGAAATGACATTTTATTATTTTCTAAAAGACACAGTAACGTTATAAATATATGTTGCAAACTGAAACTAATTTAACTATTATTACATTTACTATCTATTAGAGATTTTAAAAAACTACACCAATCCACCCCCACCCCTTGGTAGCTACACAATAATATTTTAAAATATATATGTTGCTAATAATATCTACTTTTATATAGGTTAATAATAACATTTAGTATTTAATAATTATGTAAAAATTAAAAAAATAAAAATGTATACCAACCTCCCCCCAACCCTTGCTAGCGCAACCCTAAAACCCTACTTGTCACCACCGTCACCGTCTCCGTCGTCTGAACCACCACCATCACCACTCGCCACCTCACATTCTACAAACTCCCGCCTCCTTATAAGCCCTAAATCCTAGTTGTCA
>CM046441.1:79391231-79543731 GCA_025506515.1 Flaveria trinervia | reverse complement strand
AAACTATAAAATCACAAATAACTTATATATAAAAACTTAAAATAAATAAAGAAATTCAAGAATTAAATATAGAGAAAAGGACCAATGAACCTAGTTATTTGTATTGGGGCTTTTATATCTGTGGACGATAATAGCTTTACTCGGATAATTGAGACCGGTTCTTTGAAATAGTTGTTTTTGACCCAAGATTACACATAAGGGCTTAGTTACATTTTTGTTCAACTATACATATCTTTATACTTACATTTCGACCCAAGACCTTGCCTTAATCACCGGAAAAACCCTTTTTTTATTTCAAGCTCAGTGGTAGAGCGGTCGGCTGGTAACTGACTAGTCGGACGTAGGTTCGAATCCTACTTGAAAAGCTTCCCTGGACTTATTTGACTCTCTACTTACTCCAACCGTAAGTAAACTCGTAGAATGGGATGTCATCCACTAACTCCTAATTGTGAGAAGAGAATTTCACTCCCAAGCCATCGAAAAAGAGAAGGCCTAGCTATGAAAAGGCTCCAACTTCAAATATATGTCCATAATAATCGAATTATAACCGAAATAACCGATGAAACCAAAACCGAAACCGATAAGAAATCGACAGTTTGGTTTGATGGCTTTTTAAAAACCGATTTTTCCGGTTTGGTTTTGGTTTTGTCTGTAACGAAAAACGAAATAAACCAACCGAAACGATATAAACCAAACTTGTAAATTTGTAGATGTATTTATATACTTATAAACATAATTAGCCTCAATTAGTTACTTATTTAATTTAGTTATCTATTTCTATTATAAATATTTAGGTTTCATGAATAATCCTTTAACTTATTTGTTTGAATTAATAGATCATAATATTTTATTAGAATTTTTTTTATTTTATTTTATGAATTGAATTTATTTTAATATGAAGTAATTTATAAGAATATATGTAGATTATATTTAAATATTAACAAAATAATGAAAGCCAAAAATTTTTAGTTTGAATTTATTAGTTAGTACCATTTTTTTTCTTTAAAAACTTGAAGCACAAATGATAAAACGAAAAACCGAAAAAACTGAACGATTTCAAAAACCTAGAAACCGACATATCGGTTTTTGGTTTCGGTTTTAGGTTAAAATCAAACCAAACCGATCCATGCTCACCCCTATATATATACATATATATATACACACACATGTAGTTGACCTGCTTAATCATTTGTGAGTATATATATATATATATATATATATATATATATATATACACTATTCGTACGATTGCTTTGCAATATATTCGTATCTCCAAAAACACCTAATGTAACACCCTAATCTAGCTACACTGGACGAGTCAATATTATAAAAATCATAACCAAGCATACTTATAATAATATAATTAAGTAAGAGTTTGATAATTCCCTTTAATAACACGCAAACAATGACACACACTGAATTTATGACTTGCAAAAGGGTGTGTCATAAATAAAAATAGAAAAAATAGAAAAAATAGAAAAAAAAAAGAAAAAAAGAAAAAATAGAAAAAAGAGTGTGACACACACTGAAGAATCAATGACACGCATTTTAGTCATTTTAGTGTCATAAAAATAGAAAAAATAGAAAAAATAGAAAAAAAGACACGGAGTATGGTTTAGAAAGTTTGTGTGTCATATTTTAATGTCATTTTTTTAAACCCCGCTTTAACTTTGTTTTGATTATAAAATAGAAGAGAAGCTTGGGTTTTCTTCTTGATGGAATGCAAAGAAGATTATTGCAGCTGTGAAATTAATGATGCTACAGCAAGAGCTCATTGCATGAAATGTGCGAGTTTCCTCTTCATCACCACACCTTGGAGTCCCCGAATCTATTTTCTATTTGACATGGAGGGGTTCCTGAGTGGCATGTCTTCAACGATTCAATTTTCTTCTTAATCATGCCGTCGTCGAGTTCTTGAAGATTGGAATTGTATGTACGTATGATCTTTTTCTCTACTTTATGTGTTTGGTTTCTCAATTTGGTCTAACCTGAACAAAAGTTTTTAACTACCATTCACTTTGTTGTTCAATCCCCTTTCATAGTTCCTTCTAACCCTATTGCTTTATTAGCTAATTCATTAAGATGATTGGAATGTCATATGTTTAAATGCTTTTCGATTTCATATGTAATCCAATTGGAATTTGGGATTTCGTTCTAGTTATGGTGAATTTAGGGTTTTGGTAGTAAAAGGAAATTTGTCTTTTCGTGATTTAGTCTTCTCTACATGTATTATGCATATCTTTTTGGTTTGTTATGAAAATTGTAGCTAGATTTAGGTTAATTCTTATAATTGTGTACTGTGCATTACGTTTTACTTGATTTACGAGGAGTGTTGGGGTGCGTAAGTGGTATTAGGGTTTGTGATTTGATATGGTGTGCTTTCTCCATTTGTATTGTCTTTGGTCACTCAACATTCAGGGTTTATGTAAGTTTCTCTTTTGCTTTTAGTTAGTGATCTAGTACTCTAAGTCTAATTTACTACTATTGTTGCCAGCCACAATTCACTACCTTCCCCTGCTTCCGTCTGATCGAAGGTATATTACCTTGTGTCTTAATTGGATCTCAGTTTTTTGTGATTCTTTATTGCATTATGAATATTGATTAGTGCAAATTGATGTATTTTGTTCATTTGTTCAGGTATGTTGATCAATTTTCAAGGTGACTCTATATTGAATACAAGAATAATGTCTCTTTGTTGTGGTGTTTTACTCCTTTTGGTTATGGAACACCTCTTGTTGAATCTAAATAGTAACTTTAAGCTTCTTCTTTTTTTATGATTAGTTTTTTTCTTAGGTATCTCTGCTTATAGTTTTACCTAATCTATTTTGTTTATAATTTATCACTCTTCTCTAATTCATCTACATTTTCTAATTTTGTGCTTTTTGACAGTTTTATTATAAGAAAAGCCATTTCAAAGAACAATTAATAATCAGGTCATGACTATATTATATTCATAACTTGCTTCAACTTCACTTTTTAATTTCTTCATGCACAATTATATTTTGGGTCGTGGCTTATATTGAGCTATCTAATGTTTTATTTTGAGCCTAAATCTCTTTTACATAACATGTTTCTTTCCAAGTATTAGAGGTCTGTCCTTTCCATCTTATTATATATTGTCTATCGTATAACCTATTAGAAGCCTCTTAATGAAGCCTTCATCTACTCTTTTGTCAAACTAAGTTAGTAGGCTATTATAGTATCACACTAATCATCTTTAAGTTCAGTTATTGTTTATAAAAGATTATTATTACTTTCTTTTTCTCTATTTTTCCCATTATTTTGGCACTAATGCTTTTGTTATTCTTGCAAGAAATAACTTAGAGAGTGAAGCTACAGGTTTGGTCCCTAAATTTCCACTCATGATTTATTTAAATATTGTTTGTCTTTCATACCAAGGAGGCTTGTTTATTATGGGGGCATTATTCATCAAGAATTGAAGAAATTGCTCAAGGATTTTATAAAGATGTAAATGAACCCTCCATGTTACATCAGGTATGATGATGGCGAATCACCACAAGTGTTACTTCTTTTAGTAACAAGTCAGATTGGAAATGGTCTGAATGCAACCTGAATGTGTTTTGTTGTTGCAACTTAGATTTTGTTTGTAGCATGTCAAATTGCAGGCTGCTTTCGGTTAGTAACGAGTACTTCACCCTGTAGGATAACATGCCAAATCATCTTTTAATTGCATTTAAACTCAGATAATGTACAATGGGGATTGTTGTGAGGAAGCATTCAAGACCTCAATGTTGATTGCTGCACATTTGTATAACATGTTCTACTGTCCAATCTTCCAAGTAGTAGATCAACTATACTTGCTTAATGCTGGTTCTGACTTAAAACAATTCATTAGTATGAATTGCATTATCCTCATTAGTTTAAATTTTTTGAAAGATTGCTGAAATACTTTTTTGGGTTGCACCTGACCTGTCCTAAGCCAAACCAAAAAGACCATATTTTAGATAGACCCTTTTGATCTCTTGTAGCTACTGATCAAATAATAAGGTTTTGATCAGCGTCATTCGTAACACGAATGTCAACCATTATACGTTTTTAATTGATAATTGTGACTTAAAAGTAGGTAACCTGGTGTTTATTTTTGCAGGGGTTGATATGATAGATTCATAGGAGGTGTAATAGGCTTGGAAGTGAATTAAATATACAAGCTTGTTAGTGTTGGATATATTAAAGGTTAGTTTTCTAGTGTGTTAAATTATAACTTGCAACTTTAAACTATAATAATTTAAAGCAGCTCATGCTCGTTTTGATAGTATTATATTTGCTTCATATTCTGTTATTTGTTTATAGTCATAATAAATATTACTTGTTGCATTTCATGTAGTCGTAAACATTGTTCTTAGTATGAGATATATTAGTGGTTGAGAAATAGTACCCCGCTCTTATGCTTTCTGTTTGAATATAAGGTGGTTATAGGTCTTGAATGAAAGAAAACATTTACTCTTATAATCATGATGATCGACCCCTTTGATCTTATACATAACATTGGTTATTGATTGCATAAATTGATACCTTTATGCACATTTGAATCTCAATTGTTTTGATTTTAATTTAATGCACATGTTGAATGACATTTGAATTTTCAATTTTATATGATTCTATTTTTTCAAAATTTTCAGGTTTGGGGTAGAAAAGATGAGTACACTATTGCTGATATTGATGAAATCCGTGAATAATGGTCAATCTTTTGTTACAAACTTTTTTATTTGTTAACAATTTGTATAAAAATTAGAATTGAATGTTTTTAACTTGGAAATGTTACTTATTTGTTATAAAATATTGTAGTGTCTTGCAATATATGTAGTTTATTTTGTTTTATGTTACGTTATAAAACAACTATCCGAATAGATAATTGCAGTTTTAAAATCTTCGCGATTGAAAATTATAAACAGTGACATGCATTTACGACGCACAAATGCATGTTATTTTTACATATGACAGAAAAATTCTAATTGGGTGTTATAAACATGTGTTAAGAATGCGTGTTATAAACAAATGACACACAAATGCATGTCATCTTCGTTTATGACAGGGGCTTCGTTGACATACTTTTACGTATTATTTATACCTTCTTATGACATGTATTGCGTGTCATTAAAATATATTTTCTAATAGTGATGGGAAACCAAAAGTCTTAGTCACGTATTTATTACAGTGTCGATCAAAGTTTTATTAATTAATCCTCTTGCACATTCTACATCTCTTTTCACGCATTCCTACGACGATTCTCTTGAGTGCCTGCCATGAAAACAAACAGAACATGACTGAGCCAAAATTTCTCAACTCGAAAATCTCAATAGTCATGATGGTGAAATTGGTAATAGTGGCAAAGGATAACAAAAATATTAGCGGTCAGGGACAACAAAAGCATTGTGGTTAAAACTGTCATGAGCATAATAGATACATGTTAATCATAAGTCAAAACATACTAACCATACGACTAATTAATGCAACAAATACGAAGTAAATATATGGTCAAATAAGTCTTATGTAATGAGTAATACCTATTGAGCACTAAGCAAATGGTGTACACAAACTCGTTGGCCTGATGTATCAGATGTGAGCTGTATGTGGCCACACACCACCACTCTCTGAAACAAAACAAATACTTGAATTGTTCCATACGCCTCCTCAAATATATTACTCATCAAGTACCTGAAATATGGAGACGCCGTGAACTAATCACACGTCACAAAAAATGCTACGCCATTGATGCCCCAATGACGAACCGATATAATAAACCTACCGTCGGCTACCGAAGGCTTGCACTAGTATAAGGGTCGAAACAGTTTACGAATATGTCACAATCAAATGTCTAAACAAATGTCTGAATTAATAAGCTCATAAGTTAAAATAATGGATCAAGTAATAATAAGTACAGTTCTATATATATTGCACACATGACAATGCAAAAACAAATAACGTAATCTTAAAAGCAAAACGATTCGAATCAATAACACTATATTACTAAAAGATAAAAGTATCAGAATACATTCCTTAAGGCCAAACGATTTGAACCGAGCGGCTCGGTTTGTAAACGAACCGAGTTTGAGTGAGCCTTCATTCGGTTCGTAAACAGCCTTACATTCATGACCCGGGTTCTTGGTTTAACTGGCTTGTCAAGTCCGTGGAAACATTGCCTAGATCTGTAAAATACCCCGAGTGAACCCTGTCGGAGTAATCATTTATTTATTTTCTTCAAACAAAAATTATAGTCCTCGTTCACAACACGATAAAATGATCCAGTACTTTTTCATTCACAACATGGTAAAAGGATAGAGTACTCTTATGTCAACTTTTTCTATCAAATGTTTCTACTCTACCTCAAAACTAATTTGCCAAACTTATCAACCGAAAGGCTAACGGTGAAACCACTTTGCTGGCTACCCTTCTGGTGGCGGATAGAACCATACCATGTTTTATAGCTCAGCCTTTACATCCTACGTCTGTCACTGAAAAATATGTCATTCTGACGATTAGAGAAACATACCCGTCCTTCTCTAGAGCACAGCACCTAGCGCCTCTACCGCCACCACCACCTCTCATGTTATCAAAACCACCACAACTGTATCCATATCTTCCCCTTGATAGATAACTGTTTGATCTAAAATCTTGGATGTTGACGTATTCATACACATACACATGTTAACATTACATTATATTATATTATATTATAATACTAGATTATTACCCCGTGTACGTATTACACGGATTGAATAAATAAAATATTAAATAATTATTAATAAAAACTAATGAATTATAAAACGATCTTTTGATGTAAATTATGATTGAAATTACGTACGAGTGATAAAAACGATATCATTTTTACACTTTTGTTAAATTTCTTTTTGTTTTTCTAAAAAAAGTTGGTTTTTAAACAAATTGTTTCAAAACAAAACCTTTTAAAAAAAGTATCATTTTTAATAACTTTTTATTATAACTTAGAAATTTAATTAATTTTGTTTCATAATAGTTTTATTTTTTAGAAGCCACATGTGTTTTTTGAAAGTTTGATATTTTTAAAAAAATTATATTTTAATAAAAAATTATTTCTTTACAATTTGCATTTGTAGAAAGATTTTTTTTAATTTAATAAAAATATATTTTTAATATGAAAATAATTAAATAATATTATTTGTATTTAATGTGATATTTATTAGGTGAGAAAAACGGAAAAATAAAATTTAAAGTTTTAACAAGTGACATACAAAAATTTTCTTTTATTAGTATTGATAGATATATATTGATTTGTTAAATCGGTAACTACAAGGACTTTTGTTGATTTTATATATTAACCACAATAATTTAATTATTTGCAAGATTCCTTGTAAAGCTCGTGGTATAAGTTGCTAATGCAGCTTGCAACAATGATTACAAACACTAAAGCATAGAGTACATGTTATCACAACATGCTTTGTTTTTTTCTCAACTGTTTGCTGGAGCTCCAGTGGGCAGGTGCTAGAGGTTTTGATTCCACGATGTTCCTAATGTTATCACGGTCTCCAATCTAATCTTAGATGCCGTTGCCATTTCGAACAACCACTGTCGTTAGTAGTGAGAGAGAAGAAATGATAGTGAGTGCAAGAATTACAACTTCGACATTAACGTTGTTGCAAAATCCGAATATATGTTGTGAAAGGGTTAGAAAATATGATGCTTGTAGCTATTGAAATACCGAACCATGTAAGAAGAAGAAGAAGGAAGATAAAAAAGATGGTGGTCGTTCAAATAAATAAGAAAGATAAAGCAGTTGATGAAGAAATGAAAAGTTGAAAACAAAATAAGGAACTTTACTCTTCACGTTGGAACTCTATTAAATTTATTTTAAAATGAAATGAATAATTGGAGTTTTTTTTTTTATTATGATATTATTACTCTTATATTAATTGAAGTAGGATTAACAGTTATCATAAATTTAAATAATAATAGTATTTGTTTACAAATTTCAAATCTAACCGTTAAATTTAAACACCCTTAAGTTTCTAAACATTCGGGTCTACTTCGGTATAATTTTTAATTACATAACTAAATTTGTTTTGTTCGTATTTTTAGGTACATGCTGATAACAGTGGAGTCGTATATAAAATGTTTCCGTGCAAAATTTTTTTTCGCTTTGAAATGATCTATATTTTGACTTTCGTTTACGTTTTGGCATAAATTTTGTTTAGAAATGAGCGGGGTCAAATATAAATTGTTTTCATTCGATGGTATAAATTTGAGTTACACTACGTGTCGACGTAAAATTTGTTCAAAAATAAGCCGGGTCAAATATAAAATGTTTTCATTTAAGAGTTACACTGCATTTCAACGTTAATTTAGTTGGAAACGAGTATAATCTATGTGCTTTTTATGTACGCTTTTAGTTGTTTTACTTTTTAAGATAATTTTTTTGGAAAAGAGGCGGGTCATGTATAATACGTGTAACACCCGGTTATTTTTAAAAGACAAGATATAAAGAATAAAAAGAAAGAAAAGCTATAAGATCTAAGTGAAGGAACCAAAAGTGTAAAAAGACAAAAATCTTTGAAAAGTTGGTGTAAAGGTGGGCATGGTCGCCCACCCTCATTTCACATCATCTTTTCTTCGGTTTTTGAGAGAGAAAGCAGAGAAAACTCTCGGATTGCAGAAGAAGAAGAAGTAAACGAATTCAAGGTAAGAATTCGTGGTTTTTATGTTTTTATGACGGGTTTTATCCCGGTTATGTGTTTGTATGCTTATGGGTCGTGTTTGTGCTCGGGTGTGTGTTTTTGAATGTTGTTTCTAGGTGTCTTGAACTCTTTGCAAGCGGGTTAAAAAGGAAGAACACCCAAGTTGCACCAGGTGAGTTCTAGACCCCGGTTTTTTTACATGTTTTAAGCTATCTTTGGGGCTGAAAATGTATTAAAATGATTTTATAAAGTTTATGTGTGAATACCCGTATGTAATGTGTATGTTGGATGTTGGTTTTTGAATCTTTATAGGCTACTCATGTTTAGAATAGCCACATTATGCTTAGAACAGATGTGATTGAGGATTGAGATTGAAAACATCCTAGAATCATGTTTTACAGAATACTTGTGTGTCTGGGTGAGGCTCATACGCCTGAAATAGCCTTAGAAAGAATTAAGTGTAAGTCATGCGCCTAAACAGTAGCCCATACGCCTAAGATTACCTTAGAAATGTTTAAGTACAGCCCATACGCCTGAACAGTGGCCCATGCGCCTAGAAATGTTAGTCGGATGACTAAGTGTAGGGCCATGCGCCCCAATAGTGCCCATGCGCCCAAGTGGCCCACGCGCCTAAGTGTTCATGCGACTGAATAGTACCCATGCGCCCAGAACGGCTGGATTTGACTAAGTGTTTCCCCATGCGCCTGCATAGTGCTCATGCGCCCAAAAGTGGCCCATGCGCCTAAGTGTTCCCCATAAGCCTGAATAGTGTCCATGCGCCTGCATAGTGCCCATGCACCTAGAACTTAGAATATTTTTCTGATTTTTGGGGAAAATGTGTAAAGTAGGCTTTGACTTGGGAAATTCCGGGGGACTATATAAGTTGACTTTTGGGGTCATAGATGGTATGAGGGGCATGTTGTGCATTGTGATTGATGCTTATGATGATGATGATGTTGCATGAATGTGCATGATGTATGTTATGTATGTATGATGCCCGGTATGGCGATGTATGAATGGTATGTTATGTTATGTTCCTATGATGATGAATGTTTATCTTTCCATGGCTTTACGTGTTATGATAACGAATGAACCGAAAGTATTATGTAACGTAAAGTGAAAGATAATGAAAGAGGAACACGACGAATGAATGCATGCATTAACGAATGAATGAACGTAAAAAGTCTTGCAAGCAAATGTATGGAGGTCCACACCCAATGAAGGGTGTTAGCTCAACTGTGTGCGGGTTAGCTACCCCGGAAGGATGCACACTGGGGTCCAATCCTTGTGATTGACCATATGTATGGGATCCTTGCGGCTTGCCCCAGGTAATGGAGTCAGCTTCGTGCACAATGTTCGGGGTCTATGATAGACCACAGGCCAAGTAACCAGCTTCGTGCACAATGTTCGGGGTATAGCAAATGGCATTGATCAGAAATGAAAAAGAAAAGATGAATGGTGAATGTACTTGCCCTAGGTACTGGAGTCAGCTTCGTGCACAATGTTCGGGGTCTATGAAAGACCTCAGGCCCAGTTACCAGCTTCGTGCATAATGTTCGGGGTAACGTACATGTCACTAGATGTAATGAATGAATGAAAGTTAACGAACGAAATGGAAGATAATAATGATATTATCTGTATGTACGTATGATGTATGACCACGAACGGATGAAACGTTCAGTATGAACTTTGAAAGGAAATGAATAATGATTTTATGTATGGTTTATTATAAAACTAGAACTCACTCAGCAACGCTGACTTTTATACGTTTTCAGTTGGCAGGTAAACGTTGCTGAGGATGGCACGAGGCGGCTACTCAGCTCTTTTGGATGGCATTCTTTTGTTAATGTTTTTGCATTGTAATGCGAACGAATAATGATTTGAAATAAATGCTTGTGTTAACTTGCAAAAGCATTGTATTGATATAAAAAGCCAGTTTTAAGTTTCCGCTGCAATGTTTTATAAATGATTAAATGTAAAGTATATGTTTTAAGTGCAATGAATGACCAGCTGTGAGGCGCCTGGGAACGGGGCCTTACAAGTTGGTATCAGAGCCAAAGTTTAAGTGAAATGGGTAAATTTTCAAAATAAACCTTAACTTAAACTGAGAATGGGACGGAATGGGAATGGGATGCCAATCTGAGTAGCTGCGTGCCATCAGGTATTTTCGTAATGTTAACCGGTTTATATGCGCATGGTATGTGGTTATATTATGTATGTAGATTTAAATACTGATGTAGTCAGGACAGGTAATGCTCGGGGTATGAAGAGTAAAGTAAGTGGCTAATCACAACTAGCCACTGTAATTAGGGACTTACTATACTTGACATAAACTGAGCTGTTCCCTTGAATGACCGTGTTGGTGTTTGAATCTTTCAATATGTTAGTAGATGGCTGGTGGTAGATCTTCGAAGGCCTCTCGTGGTGGAGGTCACGGTGCTGAACCGCGACCCAAGAGAGGGAGACCCAGAGTCGAGAAAGTGGTTCATGAAGAACCAGAGACCCCTCAACCGGAGGGTGGCGACGAGAGCGCCAATCTGAGAGCCTCAGTAAAGGAGGCTGTGGTGGAGGAAGTTCACCAGGTCATGCAGACGATCCTACCGTCTGTGGTGACCGAAGTTATCAAGACGGTTAGAGACGGGGAAAGAAAGGAAAGAAACGGTTCTCTCTGATGATGAGGACGAGGAAGAAGAAGAGCCTGCGCCAGAGGCGACCCGAGGCTGCAACTACGGGGTGTTTATGAGATGCAAACCCCCTACTTTCGATGGAAATGGCACTGCCGTTGTTGCTCACCGTGGGTGAGGGAAATGGAGGCGGTACTTGATATCAGCAAGTGCCGAGAAGACCAAAAGGTTAAGTTCGCTACCCATTCATTTGTAGACTCAGCTCTGTGCTGGTGGGACAATATAGTCCAAGCCGAGGGTAGTCGGGCGATCGGGAGAATGAGATGGTCGGAGTTGTAAAAGTTGGTGAACGAGGAGTTTTGTCCTCATCGGGAAATGGACAAGGTCGAGAGAGAGTTCCTGCAACTGGAGGCGGGAACTATGACACACCAAGAGTACACCACAAAGTTCAATGAAATGGCATGGCTGGTGCCCGATCAGGTGACACCACTGTCACGAAAGATTAAGAGATATATCCAGGGTCTGCCGACGGATATCCGTAGGCATATGATCGCCGCCCGGCCAAGCACTTTTAGGTCGGTGGTTGATTTGGCTGGTAGATTATATGATGAGCGTGAGGTGGTAGTGGTTGAGGAGAAGAAAACGTGTAGGGATGGGAGAAACTGGAATGGGAAACGGTTTGGACGTGGTATAGTCGCTCCAAACCATAAGGTGGCGAGGGTAGGTGACCGACGTGTGGTCACAGCTGGTGCTGAGTTGGTGAAGTGTGACAAGTGCGGGAAGGAGCACGGTGGTGAGTGTAGATGGGGGTCGAATGTTTGTTTCAAGTGTGGGAAGCCTGGTCATATGGCTAGAGACTGTGGAGGTGTGAAGTGTTTCAACTGTGGGGGAAGTGGTCACATGAGTAGGGAGTGTAAGAAGCCAAGGGCCGAGAGTTCCGGGGTGAAGAAGGCCGGAGGAGAAGGGCAGAAGGCAAGCGCCCGAGCTTTCACAATGACTCGGGAGGAGGCTAGGACAGATCCCGACGTGGTGTCAGGTATGTTTCTAGTAAACCAAACTCTTGCATCTGTGTTGTTTGATTCTGGTGCTAGTAGGAGTTTCATTTCTACTGCCTTTGGTGCTAAGTTTCCCAATAAGAGTAGATGTATTGGTGAGCCATTCGATGTAGAAACTGCTATCGGTAATTCCGTTAGAATTACTGATGTGATAGAGGATTGTGCCATAGAACTAGAAGGTCATAGGTTTGCTGCTAGGTTACACATGATACCCCTAGGTGGATTTGATGTAGTACTAGGGATGGACTGGTTAGCAACCTATAAAGCAAACATCATATGTCGCAAGAAGATGATCCGATTAACAGCGCCTGATGGGAATAAGGTGACGGTTTATGGTGATCGTTCAACGTACATCATTATCTTTCACTTTTCCCGAGATCCGGTCAGACTTTACCCCCTTCGTGGCACTCAGCCACGATTACTGAGGTCGAATGACAAGGATCCGTATCGCACATTATTATGATAATTCATTAACGTTCGTTACATACCTAGCGTACGTTCGCATATTTCATACTTTTATTATCATTCATTTCTCATCTAGATCCTGTCAAGCTTTACCCTCCTTATGGCACTCAGCCATGATTACTGAGGTCGAATGACAAGGATCCCGTTCGTTCATTTTCGCACTTTCACATCATCGTACCTGAAGTACATATCGCACGGATCGCACGCATAAGGAAGCCAGAATCGCATGCTATCTCATGGGTTAGCCAAGATTGCACGCTATAAAAACCACATGAGGTAGCCAAAATCGCACGCTACCCTTATGCCGTCCATCGCACATATCACACCAATCGCACCATCAGAGTGGTCACGAAGACCGACTCCCCCTGTGTGTGTGAGGACTCTCAGGGTTTAGCCAGAATCGCACGCCATCCCATGGGTTAGCCAAGATCGCACGCTATATAAACCCCATGAGGCAGCCAAAATCGCACGCTACATAGCACATAGTAATACCACATCACATGTATCGGAGCAGTTACCAAAACTGAACTCCCATTGTGTCTATGTCCCCTTGTGAGTAAGCCAAGATCGCACGCTATAATACACACACAGTTGAGCTAACAACTCTCAATGAGTCGTGAACCTCCTTTCTTTCTTTCGCAAGCCATCCTTACTCTCATTCATTCGTTTATGCTCGCATTCATTCATTACGTTCCTCTTTTCATTATCTTCCACTTTACATTATATAATACTATCATTACATTCATTAACGTTCAACGCAAAGCCACGGGAAGACAATCATACATAATAATAAGGAACATACAACATACACATCAATCACACAAGGCAACATCACACACCCATAACATACAACATGCACAATCACAAAACATCAAACATCACACGAATCACGCACATCACATCATACAACCATACGGCATCGCACATCATCCTGAATCGCGTCATCATCATCAGCTCATCATCTACAACCCCGAGGGTCCGAGTCTAAGTCCGCACTTTTTGAAATTCAGACAATACTACGGTCATTCGGGCGTATGGACACCCTTCAATCGCCTGCCCTCTATGCGACTGGCCTTTCATCTGAGCGACTGGCCCTCCGTTCGGGCGACTGGACCTTCATTCGGGTGACTGGACCTTCATTCGGGTGACTGGACCTTCATTCGGGTGACTGGACCTTCATTCGGGTGACTAGACATTCATTCGGGTGACTGGACCTTCATTCGAGTGACTGGACCTTCATTCGGGTGACTGGACCTTCATTCGGGTGACTGGACCTTCATTCGGGTGATTGGACCTTCATTCGGGTGACTGGACCTTCATTCGGGTGACTGGACATTCATTTGGGTAACTAGACCTTCATTAGGGTGACTGGACCTTCATTCTCCCTCCATTCGGGTGACTGGCCCTCAGTCTCCCTCTATTCGGGTGACTGGCCCTCAGTCTCCCTCCATTCGGGTGACTGGCCTCCAGTTTCCTCCATTCGGGTGACTGGCCTCCAGTCTCCTTCCATTCGGGTGACTGGCCCTCAGTCTTCCTCCATTCGGGTGACTGGCCTCCAGTCTCCCTCCATTCAGGTGACTGGCCTCCAGTCTCCCTCCATTCGGGTGACTGGCCCTCAGTCTCCCTCCATTCAGGTGACTGGCCCTCAGTCTCCCTCCATTCGGGTGACTGGCCTCCAGTCTCCCTCCATTCGGGTGACTGGCCTCCAGTCTCCCTCCATTCGGCCGAATGGCCTTAGCTGATGCAGAATGCAGTTCATCCCGACTGCAGCCGAGGGTTTTCGGCCTCCAAACTCATCTAAACCCATTTTGATCCCAAATCGACCATCCTAAGCCTTAGGGAAACATACCACGACCTCATTCAAGCATAACCACGCACGAAATCAAGCTCCAAACGCATCACACACATACACAAATGCATAAAAACGGGTTTACACCCAAAAACTCGAAAAAAAGGGTTTTCAGACGTGTTCCAGCCCCAAAATCAGTTGAAAATGTGTAAAAGAGGGGTCCTAGAACTCACCTTAACGATCCCGTCGAGTAGAGCTTCGATTTGGCCCGCTACACGTCGATTTTCACGCTCGAATCAACCCGAACCAAGCTTTTCTCCTATTTTCTCCTTCTCTTCTTCCTCTCTTTGGCTGAAATGGCAAGAATGGGGTGTCTTCCCCCTTTTATACTCCTATTCATCAAAGTTTCTCTCGTTGGCGAGTTTGGTCCCTCGACTTTGGACTTTATTTTTTATTTATTTTTTTTTGTCGGCTTCAAAGAAAATTCCCGGGCGTTACAAGTCCGCCCCCATTAAATAGGTTTCGTCCCCGAAACCTGTTGTTCCTTGAACCATTGCGGGCAATATTGTCTCATCTCTTTTCCAGGTTCTCACCTGAAATCCAATCGCTCTACGCCGTTTATCAACATACGACTTCTGGTCTATCCTTGGCTATTTCCATCAGGACTTTGATCCTTTCGAACTTCTCAGTCATAGCCTCAGTCACTTTAATATTTCCCATTCGTCATTTGGTGCTCGGCCTTCACTTGTAGACAAGTAAGGCATTTACTCACTTACTTCATCATATCACGCTTGATACCTTACATCGGCCAAGTAGGCAATACGTCCACGTCTCATGCGCTTCCCCGCCACTGCCATCGAAATCACCTTCAGAATCGTCGTGACTTGATCGCCTTAAACCGTCACTGTGATCCCGTCAGGCCCTGTCAACCGTATCATCATTTTGCAACACACCATGTTCGCTCCGTAGTCCGCCAAACAATCCACTCCTAGGACTACATCGAAGGGTGTATCTATATTCTTACCGCTAACAGGAAACTTAGCATAGAAAGCAACAGGAATGGAACTTTTACCAGCGTCAAAATCGAATAACACGAAGGCTACGAGTTGATTTACTAGAAACGTACCTGACACGACATCGGGGTCCGTCCTAGCTTCTTTCGATCTTCTTCACTCCCGAACCTTCCGCCTTTGGCTTCTTACAGTTCCTGCTCATGTGGCCAATTTCTCCACAATTGTAACATCTCACGGTTCCACATTCTCTAGCCACATGACCAGGCTTCCCACACTTGAAGCAAGTGTTTGGTCCCCTTTTGCATTCTCCCGAATGCTCCATCCCGCATTTACCACATGTGTTCGTCCCCGCACCAGGTGTGACCATACGGCAGTCATCCCCCCGGGTGTGCTTATTATTCATCGAGTCACCACCCCTTCCAGTTCTCTTTCCCTTCCAGTTCCGGTTTCCATCACCTTTCTCTCCGTCTTCAGCCATCACTACCACCATAGTTCTTTCATCGTACAATCTCCCCGCCAAATCAACTGCCGACCTAAACGTGCTCGGTCGGGCAGCGATCATGTGCCTGCGGATGTCCGCTGGCAAGCCCTGAATATACCTCTTGATCTTTCGCGAAAGGGGTGTCACCTGATCCGGCACCAGACGTGCCATCTCGTTGAATTTGGTGGTGTACTGCTGATGCGTCATTGTTCCCGCCTCTAACTGCAGGAACTCTCTTTCAACCTTATCCATTTCACGGTGAGGACAGAACTCCTCAATCACCAGCCTTTTCAACTCTGGCCATCTCATCCTCCCGATAGCCCTGCTTCCCTCAACTTGGACTATGTTGTCCCACCAGCACAAAGCTGAGTCCACGAAAGAGTGGTGGCAATTTTACTTTCTGATCCTCCTGGCACTCGCTGATATTTAGAATAGCTTCCATTTCCCTCACCCATCGGTGAGCAGCAGCAGCAGTGCCATTACCATCAAAAGTTGGGGGCTTGCATCGTTAAAACGCCCCATTGTTACAGCCTCGTGCCGCCTCCGGCGTAGGCTCTTCCTCTTCTTCTTCCTCTTCTTCATCGAAGAAAACCGTTTCAGTTTCGGGCTGTCTTCTTTCACCCGTAGGTCTACTCCTTTCCCTTCTCTCCCCCTCTCTAACTGCCTTTATCACTTCGGTCACCACAGACGGTAGGATCGTCTTCATGACTTGATGCACTTCTTCCACAACTGCCTCCTTCACTGAGGCTCTCAGATTAGCGCTCTCATCTCCGCCCTCCGGATGAGGGGTTTCTGGTTCTTCATGAACCACCTTTTCGGCCCTTGGCCTTCCTCTCGTAACCCGTGGTTCAGCACCATGTCCACCACCACGCGAAGCTTTAGATGATCTACCACCGGCCATCTTCTAACACACTGAAATATTCAAACACCAAAACGGTCATTCAAGGAAACAGCTCAGTTTATGTCAAGTATAGTAAGTCCCTAATTACAGTGGCCAGTTGTGATTAGCCACTTACTTTACTCTTCATACCCCAAGCATTACCTATCCTGACTACATTAGTATTTAAATCTACATATAACACATAACCACATACCATGCGCACATAAAACTGGTTCACTTTACAAAAATACCTGATGGCACGCAGTTACTCAGATTGGCATCCCTTCCCTTTTCGTCCCATTCTCAGTTTAAGATTAGATTTATTTTGAAAATATTTACCCAATTCACTTAAACTTTAGCTCTGATACCAACTTGTAAGGCCTAAACCCCGGGACAATTACAGCTGGATCCTCATCGCTCATAAAACATAATATTACATTTCACTTTCATAAAAAACGTTGCAGCGGAAACATTAAACAACATTACATTTCATCATAAAAACTTTTACAACAGGATAAATCGTTGCCCAATCACAAAAATATTTGTTTCATTATAGTACAAAAGCTTTAAACAAGGAATGCCATCCAAAATACGTTGAGTAGCCACCCCGTGCCATCCTCAACAACAGGTGCCAACTAGAAACACATCAAAGTTATTGTTGCTGAGTGAGTTCTAGTTTTATAATAAAACATACTTTTCTTTCGTTAAAACGTTCTTTTCTTTCATGCGATCATACATCATACGTACACATAGATAATATCTTTATTATCTTCATCATTACGTTCGTTAACTTTCGTTCGTTCAACGTACATCATTATCTTTCACTTTTCCCGAGATCTGGTCAGACTTTACCCCCTTCGTGGCACTCAGCCACGATTACTGAGGTCGAATGACAAGGATCCGTATTGCACATTATTATGATAATTCATTAACGTTCGTTACATACCTAGCGTACGTTCGCATATTTCATATTTTTATTATCATTCATTTCTCATCTAGATCTTGTCAAGCTTTACCCTCCTTATGGCACTCAGCCATGATTACTGAGGTCGAATGACAAGGATCCCGTTCGTTCATTTTCGCACATTCGCATCATCGTACCCGAAGTACATATCGCACGGATCGCACGCATAAGGAAGCCAGAATCGCACGCTATCTTATGGGTTAGCCAAGATTGCACGCTATAAAAACCACATGAGGCAGCCAAAATTGCACGCTACCCTTATGCCGTCCATCGCACATATCACACCAATCGCACCATCGGAATGGTCACGAAGACCGACTCCCCCTGTGTGTGTGAGGACTCTCGGGGTTTAGCCAGAATCATACGCCATCCCATGGGTTAGCCAAGATCGCACGCTATATAAACCCCATGAGGCAGCCAAAATCGTACGCTACATAGCACATAGTAATACCACATCACACGTATCGGAGCAGTTACCAAAACTGAACTCCCATTGTGTCTATGTCCCCTTGTGAGTAAGCCAAGATCGCACGCTATAATACACACACAGTTGAGCTAACAACTCTCAATGAGTCGTGAACCTCCTTTCTTTCTTTCGCAAGCCATCCTTACTCTCATTCATTCGTTTATGCTCGCATTCATTCATTACGTTCCTCTTTTCATTATCTTCCACTTTACATTATATAATACTTTCATTACATTCATTAACGTTCAACGCAAAGCCACGGGAAGACAATCATACATAATAATAAGGAACATACAACATACACATCAATCATACAAGGCAACATCGCACACCCATAACACACAACATGCACAATCACAAAACATCAAACATCACACGAATCACGCACATCACATCATACAACCATACGGCATCGCACATCATCATGAATCACGTCATCATCATCAGCTCATCATCTACAACCCTGAGGGTCCGAGTCTAAGTCCGCACTTTCTGAAGTTCAGACAATACTACGGTCATTCGAGCGTATGGACACCCTTCAGTCGCCTGCCCTCTATGCGACTGGCCTTTCATCTGAGCGACTGGCCCACCGTTCAGGCGACTGGACCTTCATATGGGTGACTGGACCTTCATTCGGGTGACTGGACCTTCATTCGGGTGACTGGACCTTCATTCGGGTGACTGGACCTTCATTCGGGTGACTGGACCTTCATTCGGGCGACTGGACCTTCATTCGGGTGACTGGACCTTCATTCGGGTGACTGGACCTTCATTCGGGTGACTAGACCTTCATTCGGGTGACTGGACCTTCATTCGAGTGACTGGACCTTCATTCGGGTGACTGGACCTTCATTCACCCTCCATTCGGGTGACTGGCCCTCAGTCTCCCTCTATTCGGGTGACTGGCCTCCAGTCTCCCTCCATTCGGGTGACTGGCCTCCAGTCTCCCTCCATTCGGGTGACTGGCCCTCAGTCTCCCTCCATTCGGGTGACTGGCCTCCAGTCTCCCTCCATTCGGGTTACTGGCCTCCAGTCTCCCTCCATTCGGGTGACTGGCCCTCAGTCTCCCTCCATTCGGGTGACTGGCCCTCAGTCTCCCTCCATTCGGGTGACTGGCCTTCAGTCTCCCTCCATTCGGGTGACTGGCCTCCAGTTTCCTTCCATTCGGGCGAATGGCCTTAGCTGATGCAGAATGCAGTTCATCCTGACTGCAGCCGAGGGTTTTCGGCCTCCAAACTCATCTAAACCCATTTTGAGCCCAAATCGACCATCCAAAGCCTTAAGGAAACATACCACGACCTCATTCAAGCATAACCACGCATGAAATCAAGCTCCAAACGCATCACACACATACACAAATGCATAAAAACGGGTTTACACCTAAAAACTCGAAAAAAAGGGTTTTCAGACGTGTTCCAGCCCCAAAATCAGTTGAAAATCTGTAAAAGAGGGGTCCTAGAACTCACCTTAACGATCCTGTCGAGTAGAGCTTCGATTTAGCCCGCTACTCGTCGATTTTCACGCTCGAATCAACCCGAACCAAGCTTTTCTCCTCTTTTCTCCTTCTTTTCTTCCTCTCTTTGGCTGAAATGGCAAGAATGGGGTGTCTTCCCGCTTTTATACTCCCATTCATCAAAGTTTCTCTCGTTGGCGAGTTTGGTCCCTCGACTTTGGACTTTATTTTTTTTTATTTTTATTTTTTTTGTCGGCTTCAAAGAAAATTCCCGGACGTTACAAAAATTCTCCAAGTGCGCATTCTGGTTACGCGAAGTTCAATTCTTAGGTCACGTGGTGAATCCCGATGGGATTATGGTGGACCCGGCTAAGGTAGAGGCAGTGATGCAATGGAAGTCCCCAACGACGCCATCCGAGATTCGTAGTTTCTTGGGTTTGGCGGCTACTATAGGAGATTTATCCAAGACTTCTTTAAGTTTGCTTCTCTACTGACTAAGTTGACCCGGAAGGATGTAAAGTATGTATGGGGTCAGGCTCAGGAGAAGGCATTCGAGGAATTGAAGGCGAGGTTGACTCAAGCTCCTGTCTTGTCGTTACCCGATGGAAGCGAAGATTTGGTGGTGTATTCAGATGCTTCTTACTCGGGGTTGGGGTGTGTGTTAATGCAAAGAGGAAAAGTTATAGCCTACGCATCCCGATAGCTGAAGGTTCATGAGGTCAATTATCCTACTCATGACCTGGAGTTAACGGCTGTGGTCTTCGCACTAAAGATTTGGAGGCACTATCTGTATGGAACGAAGTGCACCATCTTCACCGACCATAAGAGCTTAAAGTACTTCTTCGAGCAGAAGGACCTGAATATGAGGCAGAGACGATGGTTGGAGCTCATAAAGGATTATGATTGTGAGATCCATTACCATCCGGGCAAAGCTAACGTGGTCGCTGATGCTCTTAGCCGGAAGGAGAGGCCCGAACCGATTCGGGTGAAGGCATACCAACTAATTATGACCTCTGAGGTAATGAAGCAAGTCAAGGAGTTTCAGGATGAGGCACTGAAAGAAGATCATCTAAACTCTGAAAGAATGAGAGGTCTGGTTGGAGAATTGGGTGAAAACACGCTTGGTGTTAAAACCCGATTTGGACGGGTATGGATTCCTCGTGTTGGGGATCTGCGCGTGAAGATTATGGATGAAGCTCATAAGACTTGATACTCCATTCATCCCGGTGCCACAAAAATGTATCAAGATATGAAGAAGATTATTGGTGGCCGGTATGAAGCGTGATGTAGTGGAGTATGTGAGTAAGTGCCTCACTTGCCTACGGGTGAAGGCGGAATATCAGAAGCCGTATGGGAAGATCCAACCTTTGGATATACCGGAATGGAAGTGGGAGCACATCACCATGGATTTCATTACGAAGCTACCACGTACTCCGAAGGGGTACGATGCCATATGGGTGATTGTTGACCGTTTGACGAAGAGTGTTCACTTCCTACCGATCCGCGAGACATATTCATCCGAGAGGTTGGCCGACTTGTTCATCAAGGAGATTGTAACTTGTCATGGTGTGCCAGTGTCCATTGTGTCTGATCGTGACACCCGGTTTACATCTAAATTCTGGAAGAAATTTCACGATGCTATGGGGACGAGGTTACATATTAGCACGGCTTATCATCCCCAAACTGATAGTCAGTCAGAAAGGACCATTCAGACACTGGAAGACATGCTTCGGGCGTGTGTGATTGATTTTGGGGGATGTTGGGATGACCACTTACTATTAGCTGAATTCTCGTACAACAACAGCTATCATGCCAGCATTGGTATGCCACCATACGAGATGCTATACGGTAGGCGATGCAGAACGCCCGTCTGTTGGGGTGATATTGGTCAAAAGGAGCTAGGGAGCGTCGAGGTAATCGAGGCTATGACTGAGAAGCTGGAGAGGATTAAAGCCTTCATGAAGGCAGCTAAAGATAGACAGAAGTCGTATGCCGATAAACGACGCAGACCGATCGAGTTCCAGGTGGGTGACCGGGTTATGTTGAAGGTCTCACCTTGGAAGGGAATTATCTGATTCCGGAAACGAGGTAAGCTAAGCCCGAGGTACATAGGACCTTTCCGAATTATTGCTCGAGTAGGAGAGGTGGCCTATAGATTGGAGTTACCGGATGAGTTAAGTGGAATTCACCCGACATTCCATGTATCTCATTTGAGAAAGTGCTTAGCTGACGAAGACATGATTGTTCCACTGGAAGATATTGAAGTAGATGAAAGGCTCAATTACATAGAGCAACCAGTGGCAATCATCGATCGTAAGGAGAAAAGACTGAGAAATAAAGTGGTTCCTCTTGTGCGTGTACAGTGGAAGCACAGGAAGGGATCAGAGTCTACATGCGAGACTGAGGAGGAGATGAGGCAACATTATCCTCGTCTGTTTGAGGAGTAACAGGTTTCCGGGACGAAACCTATATAAGGAGGGTGGACTTGTAACACCCGGTTATTTTTAAAAGACAAGATATAAAGAATAAAAAGAAAGAAAAGCTATAAGGTCTAAGTGGAGGGACCAAAAGTGTAAAAAGACAAAAATCTTTGAAAAGTTGGTGTAAAGGTGGGCATGGCCGCCCACCCTCATTTCACATCATCTTTTCTTCGGTTTTAGAGAGAGAAAGCAGAAAAAATTCTCGGATTGCAGAAGAAGAAGAAGAAGTGAACGAATTCAAGGTAAGAATTCGTGGTTTTTATGTTTTTATGACGGGTTTTATCCCGGTTATGTGTTTGTATGCTTATGGTCGTGTTTGTGCTCGGTGTGTGTTTTTGAATATTGTTTCTAGGTGTCTTGAACTCTTTGCAAGCGGTTAAAAAGGAAGAACACCCAAGTTGCACCAGGTGAGTTCTAGACCTCGTTTTTTTACATGTTTTAAGCTATCTTTGGGGCTGAAAATGTATTAAAATGATTTTATAAAGTTTATGTGTGAATACCCGTATGTAATGTGTATGTTGGATGTTGGTTCTTGAATGTTTATAGGCTACTCATGTTTAGAATAGCCACATTATGCTTAGAACAGATGAGATTGAGGATTGAGGTTGAAAACATCCTAGAATCATATTTTACAGAATGCCTGTGCGTCTGGGTGAGGCTCATACGCCTGAAATAGCCTTAGAAAGAATTAAGTGTAAGTCATGCGCCTAAACAGTAGCCCATGCGCCTAAGATTACCTTAGAAATGTTTAAGTACAGCCCATGCGCCTGAACAGTGGCCCATGCGCCTAGAAATGTTAGTCGGGTGACTAAGTGTAGGGCCATGTGCCCCAATAGTGCCCATGCGCCCAAGTGGCCCATGCGCCTAAGTGTTCATGCGACTGAATAGTACCCATGCGCCCAGAATGGCTGGATTTGACTAAGTGTTTTCCCATGCGCCTGCATAGTGCTCATGCGCCCAAAAGTGGCCCATGCGCCCAAAGTGGCCCATGCGCCTAAGTGTTCCCCATACGCCTGAATAGTGTCCATGCGCCTGCATAGTGCCCATGCACCTAGGACTTAGAATATTTTTCTGATTTTTGGGGAAAATGTGTAAAGTAGGCTTTGACTTGGGAAATTCCCGGGGGACTATATAAGTTGACTTTTGGGGTCATAGATGGTATGAGGGGCATGTTGTGCATTGTGATTGATGCTTATGATGATGATGATGTTGCATGAATGTGCATGATGTATGTTATGTATGTATGATGCCCGGTATGGCGATGTATGAATGGTATGTTATGTTATGTTCCTATGATGATGAATGTTTATCTTTCCATGGCTTTACGTGTTATGATATGAATGAACCGAAAGTATTATGTAACGTAAAGTGAAAGATAATGAAAGAGGAACACGACAAATGAATGCATGCATTAACGAATGAATGAACGTAAAAAGTCTTGCAAGCAAATGTATGGAGGTCCACACCCAATGAAGGGTGTTAGCTCAACTGTGTGCGGGTTAGCTACCCCAGAAGGATGCACACTGGGTCCAATCTTTGTGATTGACCATATGTATGGGATCCTTGCCGCTTGCCCCAGGTACTGGAGTCAGCTTCGTGCACAATGTTCGGGGTCTATGATAGACCTCAGGCCCAGTAACCAACTTCATGCACAATGTTCGGGGTATAGCGAATGGCATTGATCCGGAATGAAAAAGAAAAGATGAATGGTGAATGTACTTGCCCTAGGTACTGGAGTCAGCTTCGTGCACAATGTTCGGGGTCTATGAAAGACCTCAGGCCCAGTAACCACTTCATGCACAATGTTCGGGGTATAGCGAATGGCATTGATCCGGAATGAAAAAGAAAAGATGAATGGTGAATGTACTTGCCCTAGGTACTGGAGTCAGCTTCGTGCACAATGTTCGGGGTCTATGAAAGACCTCAGGCCCAGTTACCAGCTTCGTGCACAATGTTTGGGGTAACGTACATGTCACTAGATGTAATGAATGAATGAAAGTTAACGAACGAAATGGAAGATAATAATGATATTATCTGTATGTACGTATGATGTATGACCACGAACGGATGAAACGTTCAGTATGAACTTTGAAAGGAAATGAATAATGATTTTATGTATGGTTTATTATAAAACTAGAACTCACTCAGCAACGCTGACTTTTATACGTTTTTAGTTGGCAGGTAATCGTTGCTGAGGATGGCACGAGGCGGCTACTCAGCTCTTTTGGATGGCATTCTTTTGTTAATGTTTTTGCATTGTAATGCGAACGAATAATATTTTGAAATGAACGCTTGTATTAACTTGCAAAAGCATTGTATTGATATAAAAAGCCAGTTTTAAGTTTCCGCTGCAATGTTTTATAAATGATTAAATGTAAAGTATATGTTTTAAGTGCAATGAATGACCAGCTGTGAGGCGCCCGGGAACGGGGCCTTACAATACGTTTTCGATTCGACTTAAATTTAATCCAAAAATATCCCGGGTTGATTGTTGCTCTATATTTTACGCTGTGTATATTGCCACAGCAACGGCGGCAACTTAAAAACTAGTATATTATTATTTGTATATGTGGGTGTCTACAAGGTTCTTTTAAGTTTTTCTAAGTTGACCACAAATCTTTAAAACCTTGTAAAAATGGCCCCTTTGCTTTTCATATCAGATTTGTTCACCAGTACTACTGTACTAGCCACTAGGGAGGCCATTGTCATCACTATTCATTCCTTTTCCGTTTATCTCTACCTTCAGACTATCATCATGATGACAAAATTAACTACACCCATCACCACATTACCATACCTGACGCAACATATCATTCAAGTGGAGGTCATCAATGAGTCATATCTGAGGGGTGGCAGTATGGGTATAGGTGGCCTGTTCGACTACTTCGATGGATACACCGTTGGTGGTGGTGACTGCCGGCAGATGGTGGTGATGTTGGAAATTTATTGATAATATTAATATGGTTATTAACATTTAGTCAATAAATTAATGTGTTGAATAAAAATTAATGTGGTTAATGACATTAGGAATTAATAGTGTGGAAAGTTATCCCACATTGGAGGAAAAAAAGAATATAAAATGGTTTATATTTTATAACCTCTTGTCTATATTGTTTCCTAAGGTGTCACACTAAGTGGATTCGCGAAGGGTGAGAAGCACCCTTAACTCGCACTCGCGCGCGCGCGGCGTGGGCATGTGGGCGCAATGTGGCGCTTTGATGGCGCACTTTGCACTTCGCACACTCGCATCACCGAGAGCTGCCTTAGTATTTTTGAAGGTTGGTTCGAGGGTATGGTCAGGTGCGACTGACCTTGGTGCGCGGTCAGAGCTGTGACTCGTAACAGCTTCCGTTACACATTGACTGAAACCGACGACTGTTAATGACGAATTAAATGAGCAGTTATGATTTTGGATTAATGGCTGAGTGGCTGTTATGGTTCGTATTCCACTATAAATACTGAGTGTAGCTCAGAAGAAAGATACACCAACACAACTCGAAACCTGTAGCAAAACAGGTTCTCTATCTCTCTGGATTCTCTTCTACAAACAAGTTCAGGTTCTAGATCAATCCCGACAGTACAAACTGCTTCGGTTGTTGTACCCTAGGAAACAAAATGAGTTTTCTTGGGAGGCTCGGAATTTGTTTTAAGGGCACCGTGTTGAACATGATCCTCAACTTTTACATTTCTGTTTGTTCTTTTTCTGTAAACTTACCATTGTAAAAAAGAGATTGATAATCATTTATTTATGTTCATTCGTATTGAGTATATTAATAAAATTGTTTGAATTTTTAGTTTATTTTAACGGTTCCTACAAACTTAAAACAAATTTTAAAAACACCGTTCATATATTAATATGTGTTTTTAAAAGGTTAATTTTTCTTTAAATTATTTTCGTTTTCTTATTCATGAGTGATCTTCAAAGTTGGACTTAAAACATCTCCCGTTGAGTATTATAGAATTCTAAAAGTAGTTGATTTTTTTTTCAAATTAGTTTCTGGTTATAACTGTTTTCGTTTTCTTATTCACAAGTGATCTTCAAAGTTGGACTTAGAATATCTCTCGTTGAATTTTATAGAATTGTGAAAATACTTTGAAACTTTTTTTCTATTTTGGTAGTTATTTTAATTTGTTGAAAATTTTCTAACTTAAACTATTTCTGTAAAACAGCAAACAATATGTCTTCAAGTGCTATGAGTTCCTCTTTATCAGCCCCTTTAGCTGCAACCACTGTGGGAGCGACCACTATTGCAAACCATGTAGAGAAACCTAAAAAGTTCATGGGTTTCCAGTTTAAAAGATGGCAACAAAATATGTTCTTCTACTGACGACCTTGAACTTAGCACAGTTTTTGGAGAAAACTGCTCCCCTACCTAAAGAAGGAGATGATGCTCAAGCCTTGAGTGCCATTGATGCTTGGAAGCATTCGGAATTTCTTTGTCGCAACTACGTTTTGAATAGTCTTTGTGATTCATTGTATAACGTGTATTGCAACATAAAGACTGCCAAAGAACTATGGGAGTCTTTTGACAAGAAGTATAAAACCGAGGATGCCGGTAGCAAGAAATTCATTGTGGCTCGGTTCTTGAATTTTAAAATGGTTGATATAACATCCGCCCATTTTCAAGACTTGAACCTAAACCCGAATCCATTTTGAACTTCCGTTATTAGAATTATTTTAATAATTCTAATGGATCAAATGCATCAAATGTACAACTTAACCAATGTTGATAATAGTTTTATTTAATTTCCATTTATCAAAATCATTTAAACAAATTATATTAATTTAATAAGCTATAAAAATAAAGTTTTATAAATGTATGAAGTTTTAATTGTCATTTATGGGTTCTAACTACTAAATTAAAATAAAGAATTAAATTTCAAAGTTAAACAAACTCATAAAGTTATAAAAGTTTTATAAGTAACTTGGATTAATTTTAAAACTAGTCTTTTAAAAGATTAAGGGTTAAATTGTAAATTCAAAAACTCAATTCACAAACTATTTACATTAAATGTAAGTTTTCTAAACCATAGGGACCAAAATGCAATTTCGTTTAAAACCCTTACTCCCGGCGCCCCTCCCTATCTCCGGCCAACATACGGCCGCGATTCCAGCGAGCTCCGGCGAGCTAAAAACACCCAAAACAACCCATTTAATTCCAATTAAATGTCATCGAATCACCTCCTCGACTGTTTCGAATCAAACACCCAAATTAATTTGGATTAATCACGTGATAATCAATGTTAAACCGAAACCAAAACCCACTTTCAAACCATTAACTCGTTCGACATGAAACAATCATAATCGAGACTAGATAATCATGATAAAACTTTCGAATCAACTCCTTCAAACCATCTGCAACTCCAATTTCATACAAAACACACATATACACCACGAACGGGTATTAATCCCATTCGTGACTTGCAACATAGTCGTTATCCATGTTCGAAGCAACTTAAATCAAAATTAATGGAGGGCTAATACTCATTACCACCAATATAAGCTTTCCATTTGATCAACCGAACCAACAACATCATCTAAACCTCGATCAAATGCTGTTCTTGGTCGCGACGCGTTTTTAAACCTGAGATCATCAATTAGAACTTAATCACATAAGTTTCACACATAAATATACTAGGTTTCGCATGGGCAATCAAAGCCCTATGGTTGATTTCATTAACAATATCAATTCGAGGTTCAATTTTTGTTCGAATCAATCTAGGGTTTGTTGGGGGTTGATTTGTAATACTGCTTTAAAAAAAAGGGGGCCAAGATATGCCACGGCTGCGGCCCTGGTTTACTAGTCACTCACTCACATCTCAACCTTGAGGTCCCGGGTTCGAACCCAGGCACCCTCAAATATTATTTTTAAAGCTTTCTAGCCCTTAAATTAATTGTAGAAAATTTTTAATAACTATAAAAATGGATTTTTGTAAACTTTTAATATTTTAAAGTCATCAGATCATTTTTGTAATTTCTCTAAAAATATTCTTTTTAATAAAATATTTTAACAAATGTTATACACATCAGTACTTGTTTTTGATTGGTTCCTGTGACTCACCATGTCCTCCTTTTTGAAAGACACAGACTTAGTCTAGTGTTTTGATATTCCATGAGGAATACTTTCAGCTGTTTTATGACAAACCCCTTCCTTCTTTTTAGATTTTTGTAAGAACTTTGGGTTATCAGTTTGAGATGTTTGTGGTACAAACTTGGTTTCAAATTCATCTTTCATTTTATTGATTTTCTTTTTAATGATTTTATCTTTTTTGAATTTGGAACCCTTTCTGTACCAACAATCATCAGTGAGATGATTGAATAGACCACATATTTCACATGGCTTTTTCTTCATCTTCTGTTGTTCAACTGCTGAAGAAGATGAAACTACTAAAGGTGTGTTCTTCAGTACTTTCTTCCTCTCAGTACTTATGTTAAGTACTGAAGGATTTGTAACAACTGAAGATTTGTTCTTCAGAAGTTTTCTATCAGTACTTTGGGATTTCCTGATAGACTCTTCAGCAGTTGTCAAACCATGTTTGTTTTCATTTGGTTTGAAATGCTCTTCAGGTGTTGTTAGTTGCCCTTTAGTACTTTGAATACTTTGTGAGACAACACCTGAATTGCTCAGCTTTTCTTTGATCATGTGTTTTTCAGCAGTGAGACCATCAACAGATTGATTAGTTAAGGTACTAATACTGACTTCATCCTCTGATTTTGGATTATCACTTGAGGATGAGACACATGATGATGTGGTTTGGGAATTGCTTTTATTTTCAGATTTTACTTCTATCTTGGGAGTAAAATCTGTAGGAGGTACATTGTGATTATACCCAATTCCAAACTTCACATTTGAAGCTGTTTGCTTGCTGAGAAGCATTTCAAACCCCTTGAAGGATGTTACCCAGCGTTCACACTCCACTTGAGTAGCTGCAAGTGTTTCTTTGAGATTCTTATGATTCTCTAAGATGACCTCTACCTTTGCCTTTTCATCAGTGATTTGGCATTTTAATTTGTAAATCTCATCATCTTTTTCATTTAAGATAGACTCAAACTCAGCTTTTCTTTTGGAAATCACTTTCTCTAGGTCAAGATTTTGATTAATTAAAGCTACATTTGCTTCTCTAATTGAAACAAAAGCAGCTATGTATGACTCAGAACACAACTTGGCCTTAGCCTCAGAAGATACCTGTGATGATGAAGCATTTGAGCATGAATCATCAGTAGACTCCAAGGCCATAAGAGCAAGATTTCCAAAAGGATTTTCACCACCATGTTGACCAGCACCAGAAAACAATTGTTCAGGACAGCCAGAAAGATCATCTGGTAAGCTACTCCACTCAACAACTCCAGGTGTGAAAAAGCTTTGATGTGATTGAGATTGAGATTGTTGATTTGATTGAGATGATTGAGGCTCAGGTAGGGCACTTGGTTGTTAAGCTATGGGTACTTGAACCTGACTGGACTGAGGCATGTGAAAACAGGGATAAAGATATGGCATTGGACCTTGAGGGACAAAATATGCAGGAGATGATTGAATTTGTGAATGATGACTAGAACTGGTAGAATGTTGCCCTTGTTTTGTGAGCTATTGCTTGGAAAGGTCATAAAGGTGCAGAAGAGTTAGATCCAGATGATCTACACTCTCTTGCAAAATGTCCAAGTCTATGGCACTTGCGACACCTCAACTTGCTCTTGTCAAAACCAACTTTGGTTTTTCCAGAGAGACCAGGAAATTTTCTACCTGTCCTTTTGTAAAATTTTTGAGATCTGATATTGATTAATACCATTTGGCTCAAAATATCCATCTCTTCCGGATCATCATCAGCAATTCCTTTCAAATCATCTATTAAAAAGCACAGATTATCACTACTACACCCTGAATTACTATCAACACCAACAAAAGCAGGATCTCCACTGTTTGAAGAGAAATCTATATGCTCATCATAAGAACTTTCTGATGCAGCATATTCTGACTCATGACCGACCAGAGCAGTATTCCCTGGTACAAAATCATCAGTGAGCTTCCCAGATGAAGCCAGTTTCCTTTTCTATTCTATCTCTCTTTCAAATGTTAACAGTTTCCCATGAAGTTAGGTGAGAGATAGATTGTCCAGATTTGCACTGGAGCGTAGGACAATAGTATATGTGTCCCATCTCTCAGGCATGGATCTAAGGAATCTGTTGTTCATCTGACTGTTTGTATATTCATGTTTAACCATTTTCAGCTCAGATATCAAACAGAAAAATCGCTTAAACTGTTGAGTCAGTGACTCACCCTTTCAATGAGAGAATGTCTCATATTGTTGGGCAAGGATCTCTCTATTGTTTGCCAAGACCTCATCAGTTTCTCGAAATTGTTCTTTCAGAGCAACCCAGAGGTCATGAGCAGTTTCATGATGCATAAGTCCAGAATAGATTTCATTGGGCAGTGCCATGGCCAGAATTCCATGGGCTTTAGCATCAATTTCAAATAGTTTCAGATCTTCATTGGAGTATTGCTCTTTCTTCTTCAGAACCATCTCATTGGTCTCCGGATTACTCACCATAGGCTTATATGGTCCATGAACCACAGACTTCCAACAACCTGAACTGTTAACAGATAGGTGATGGAGCATTCGGCGTTACCATATGTTATACTCACTCCTAACAAGCATAGGAGGCTTTGTTGAGGAGCCAGTATTGTGAGGATCATTGATTGATGTAGACATTTTCACAAATTCAAATAGGTTCAGTGAAATTTTAACAGATCTAGCTCAAAAACTCAACAACTCAATTTGAAACAAGACGAATCTCAAATTAATTCACCGGAAGCAACAGAAAATCAAACTCTATAACCAATTCTTGCAAATTTGCTAATTCGATCAAACTTAGATATCAAAAGAGCAGTTTTAATGATCAATTGTTAAATCGATCAATGATTAACCAGCTCTAATACCATTTGATAGGATCTGGATCTAGTTTGATCAAATAGATTAAGATTTTGCAGCGGAATAGAACAAGAATTAGACAAAATTTAAGCAAGAATAATATAGATATTCAATCAAATAGTGACGGTTATAGAGAGAGAAAGTTTTCTGCAAAGAGAATGTTTTCATTCAAGCATAAGCTTCGGCAACAAGAAATTAGGTCAACATCCCTTTTATAGAGGAATGTGACATCAGCTGATGTCACTTGATAATGACATCTAACTGATTTATACAAACAACTGAAAGTAACTAAACTACTGAAGATGTCCATAACAACTGAGAACATCTTCACAAAAAGCTAAGTACAAGTTAAAATTACAACTACTGAAGTTATAACATCTGAAGTGTAAGACCTTCAGATGTTTTACATAACATAAAACTACTGATTACAAACTACTGAAAAGTAAACCATCACAACTACTGAAGAGAACTACTTCAGTTGTTGTGACAACTTCTGAGAACTTGGTCTTCAGACTTTGTCTTCAGCAGTTGTCTTCAGACTTTATCTTCAGCTGTTGTCTTCAGACTTTGTCTTCAGCTGTTGTCTTCAGGCTTTGTCTTCAGACTTTGACTTCAGACTTTGTCTTCAGACTTTGTCGTTAGACTTTGTCTTCAGACTTTGTCCTCAGCTGATGTAGACCACTTCAGTTGTTATGATGTCTGTGGGACTTAAAGGTTTTTCTGATCTGGCTCATTGGTTCTGTTGGTCCAACAATGGGCCATTCGCATGAGAACTTCATACGATTAAGGTTAAACATATTTCTCAATTATTATTAACTAAGATCTATGCAAACAACCACAAACCTATATAATTAGTTCAATAAGCATTAACCAACTAATCAATGAAATAATAAACATTATAAGCACAACCACATATTGTATTTCATTAAGTACCCATCTATTACATATGTGTAAGACATGAAAGACATATTACAATAAGCTCAAAAACTAGGTACACATGTATCTAAAAAGATGCACACAGGGGTTGAGTCTTTGTGATTGACCAAACGTATGGGGTCCTTGTCGCTTAACCCTAGATGAATTGCTTGGTGCTCTAGAGCGGGGTTAAGCACATGACAGGACCTAGATGAAAACGAGAAGATAATAAAAGTACGAAATGAACGATGATGAAGATAATAAAGATATTATCTATGTGTATGTATAGTGCATGGTCACATATGAAAACAAAGAACGTTTTTAAATGAAAGAATACAGTACGTTTTATTATAAAACTAAAACTCACTCACCAACGCTTACTTTTATATGTTTCCAGTTGGCAGGTAATGTTGCTGGGGATGGCATGTGACGGCTACTCAGCTCTTTTTGGATGGCATCCATTTTTATAATGCTTTTGTGATGTAATGCAACACGTATTTTGTAACTTGATAACGATGTCTTGTTTTGCGAAAGCTTTTATAATGAAATGAAATGTCTATTTTGGTGATTCCGCTGCGATGTTCTATGAAAGTTAAATATAATTATAGGTTTTATGAGCAATGATTGGCGAGTTGTGAGCGTCCCGGGAACGGGCCTTACAAGTTGGTATTAGAGCCAAGTTTTAAGTGAAATGGGTAAATTTTCAAAATAAACCTAAACTTAAACTGCAAATGGGACGGAAAAGGAAGGGATGCCAATCTGAGTAGCTGCGTGCCATCAGGTATTTCCTTAATGTTAACCGGTATTATGTGAGCATGTTATATGGTTATGTGTTGTTTGTAGATTTAGATACTGATGTAGTCAGGATAGGTAATGCTTGGGTATGAAGAGTAGAGTAAGTCACTAATTATAACTGGCCACTGTAATTAGGGACTTACTATACTTGATATAAACTAAGCTGTTTCCTTGAATGACCATGCTGGTGTTTGAATCTTTCAGTGTGCGTGTGAATGGTCGGTGGTAGATCTTCTAAAGCTTCACGTGGTGGAGGTCGTGGTGCTGAACCGCGACCCAAGAGGGGAAGACCCAGAGTTGAAAAGGTGGTTCATGAGGAACCCGAGACCCCTCATCTGGAGGGCGATAATGAGAGTGCCAATCTGAGGGCCTCGGTGAAAGAGGCTGTTGTTGAAGAAGTCCATTAGGTCATGCAGACAATTTTATCATCTGTAGTGACTGAAGTGATTAAATCTGTACGGGAGGGGGAAAGGAAGGAAAGAAGTAGACCTACGGGCGAAAGGAGACAACCCAAGACTAAAACGGTCCTCTCCGATGACGAAGAGGAGGAAGAAGAAGAGCCTGTGCCGGAGGCGGCACGAGGCTGTAACTACGGGGCATTTCAACGATGAAAGCCCCCTAATTTTGATGGTAACGGCACTGCTGTTGCTGCATATCGGTGGGTGAGAGAAATGGAAGCTATTCTAAATATCAGAGAATGCAGGGAATACCAGAAAGTGAAATTTGCCGCCCATTCTTTCGTGGACTCAGCCTTGTGCTGGTGGGACAATATTGTCCAAGCTAAGGGTAGCAGGGCTATCGGGAGGATGAGGTGGGCAGAGTTAAAGAAATTGGCGATCGAGGAGTTTTGTCCTCATAGGGAAATGGATAAGGTGGAAAGGGAGTTCCTGCAGCTAGAGGCGGGAACGATGACACATCAGCAGTACACCACTAAATTCAATGAGATGGCACGTCTGGTGCCGGACCAAGTGACACCCATTTCACGAAAAATTAAGCGGTACGTTCAGGGATTACCGACGAATATCCATAGGCACATGATCGCTGCCCGACCGAGCACGTTTAGGTAGGTAGTTGATTTGGCAGGAAGATTGTATGACGAGCGAGAGGTGGTGGCTGAGGTGAACAAGAAGGGTGGTGGCGATCGGAACTGGAATGGGAAGAGGTTTGGTCGGGGTGATACCACGACGGGTAACAAGAAGGCACGAGTGGATGATCGCCATGTGGTCACATCAGGGGCAGGATCGAAGAGGTGTGGCAAATGTGAGAAAGAGCATTCGGGGGAATGCAAGTAGGGATCAAACATATGTTTCAAGTGCGGGAAGCCTGGTCATATGGCTAGAGATTGTGGGGTTATGAGGTGTTTCAACTGTGGGGAAAGTGGTCATATGAGCAATGATTGGCCAGTTATGAGCGTCCCGGGAACGGGGCCTTACAAATAATAATAATAATAATAATAATAATAATAATAATAATATAATAATAATAATATATAATAATAATAATAATATAATAATATAATAATAATAATAATAATAATTTATAAAGTTATAAAACTCAAAAAAGTGTGAAACTTAAAAGTTATATAAAGTATAAGGTTGTTTTGTCACTTTATAAACTTTAAAAGGAAGTTTTTACATAAAATGATAACTACTCTAACTTGAGGGGGGCAATGTGTAATTTTAAAATTTCAATCCCAAACCCCCGCCCTCCTCCCGTATTTCCGGTGGCCTCTCCGGCCACCTTCGGAGAGCGTCGGTGAGATCGTATAACGGTCGAAACGACCACAAAACTTAAATCAAATAATGCCAACCGCTTCGAGGGAACATTTCAAACTTGATTACATGTGTTAATTCGGTTTAAAACCGGGTATGAATACAATTGAAACCGAAGGTTTCATGTGAATCGCGAACCGCTCGACAATTGAAATCGGTTAATAACCCAATTAATTAAGCACACACAATCATTCAAACGTTTCTAGTTAATCACTAAAGGCAATTTCATTTGAAACACAACTAGATATGACATTCGTTTTCCTTTCTCTAAAACGACTTGTAACTAAGGCGTCCATCAACATTCAAGCATCTTCAACCTCAATTGACAAAGGGCTTTTAGTTGAATACACTTCCTCAAGCTCTACTTGTGTTTAATTTGAGTGATATCATCGTCTTTGTGTTGAATCCCATCTCCCTCAAGGTCGCGACTACTCTCATCTTAATCACCATTAATTCGTGTCAAATCATGTAAGTTTCTTACATTAATATACTCGAATTCATTTAGGGAACAAAAGCCCAATGGTTGATTTGGTTAAGAACATCGAATTGATGTTCGATTTGAACCAAGAACAAACTAGGGTTCTTGGATTTGGGGGTTTCCGTATTATTGTGCTTATAGGATTTTAAAACCGGGTCATAGCATGACCAAGGCCCTTAGTTCACTGGTAACACACATGCAATCTACACCCGAGGTCCCGGGTTTGAACTCGGCAACCTCCACTATTTTTTAAGGCTTTTCAGCCTTCAAAAAAATATCTAAAAACTCTACAAAATTATTAAAAATAATTTTATAAACATAATTTATTTTAAATCACTTTATTAAATTTTTGTAAATTTATTTCTTTAAACATCTTAATATTTTTATATAAAATAGTACTAACAAGGGTTATAACTAGTTTATTTTTATTTTTTAAATATACATATATAAATGTGTGTGTATATATATATATAAACTTTAAATAGTTGAAATCAATAAAAATATTATTGGTCATTACGTTATCCCTAATTATAAATTAGTTATATTAATTATAAAACTTTATTTACATTTTATCATTTAATTTCACAAAACAATAAAATGGATTAGTTAAGTTTCCTTTCATTGTATTAAAATATTTATTTATGATTTCGATAACTAACTTTATTTATTTATAAAAATAACCCCCAAATTCCTATCGAAACCCTAGTTTGCGTTAAAACGTTAATCTTATTATTAAACTTAAACTTGTAATATATATATATTTAAGTATCTTGTGAAGGAGTACGTTGGAAATTTGCTTATTACTCTTTTTTTACCCTCGATTATACAATTATAAATCAAGTGAGTATTTCTATACCCCTTTTGCTTATTTTTACACTTCGGGGTGAATCATGTTACCTTATAACTATTGCACTTGTAAACTCGTTTAATTCTTGTAAACACTTAGGCAATTAACTCGTTTGATTCTTGTAAACACTTGGCAATTCACTTGTTTGTTGTGGTTAGTTGAACTTTAGTAATTACCATGTATTGACTATTATATGTGCAATGATTAACTATTGCTAGCCTGGCGGCGTCATAGATCTATGGGCTTGACAAGCCGGCTTGGTTAATCCAAGTTTGACAAGCCGGCTTGGTTAATCCAAGTACACTTAGCTAATCATATAATCTTCTAAACGTGTAATCTTGTAAACTGTCAAGGTTTGATTGTTACATCTGTCATACATCCCTAGTTACTTTGCTCACTAACTTATGACATGAATTGTCATATTTTATATATGTATGTATAAAAACTATGGAAATCTCACCAACATCTTGTTGACCTTTTATTTTTAACATGTTTCAAGAAACATGCAAATTTGATGTTATCATTGAAGTTTACTCACATCTAGGATTGGACCTAGGTTAATAAATGATTAGTTTTGGATTATTTCATACTATGTTATGTTTTCTTTCACATTTGAGACTTATGTTTGTAATGTTACATTTGAAACTTATTATTATAATATTTGGATTAAGTAATAGCGTTATGTGGTTGTGAATAATCTTAACCCTCACATCTCGATGATTCGGCCGTCAAGGTTGGGGTGTGACAGATTGGTATTAGAGCCCATAACTATATGGATTTAGGTTAGTAGAAATGGTGACCTAGACTATAGGTTATGCATGAACCTTATAGAATAATACTTATATTCTTGTAAAAATACATTGTTTGAATGCTACATAATGTTATGCCTTCTATGTGCAACTTGATGCCTTAGCATAGGATTGCCTTATGAATGCCTAAACTTTGTTACCTGTCTCCCCTAAACTTATCTTTAACTCTCTGATTCTCCCCAACAAATGAATTTTCTTAATCTTATTCTTGACGACACTTGGGATCGTATACCTTATGTTTATGGCTTAAATCTTTAGACTTTATGTCTAATGTATACAAATCTAATCAAGGTTTAGACTTTGTGGCAAAAGACCTTCGGGCTAAGGTAAACATTTCGCATAAATCCTACGGGACTAGTTATGCTTACCTGGGGATTTCTGGGATGAGTGATAAACTATGGTCAACATACACAAGTTTCTAAGGCAAATGGGTCAATTTACCTTGACGTGCCAACGTTTCCAAATAGTAATGCATTACCAAATGGAACCATTCCGTGTGCCTTACCACTCTTGACTTATTCGTGTTTAAATTACTATTCTTTGATATCCTCATTCCCGTGTCTAAGCCATTTTGTATATCCAGCATGTCTTGTCACCATGGAAAGCGTGGAAGTTCTGACCGTAGACTAGCTGCAATAATCGCCCGACAAATGGATGTTGTGCTCCCGTCAATGGTTGCTGAACTTAGCAGCACTTTAATGGCCAATAACAACAACAACAACAATGGAAACAATAGTGGTGCTGACAACAATGCCCATGGGGAGAATAGCAACAACCAAAACGGGAACAATCGCAGCTACACCTTTAAGCATTTCAACTCGTGTAAACCCACTAGCTTTAATGGAAAATAAGAAGCCACTAGGCTTCTCGAGTGGTTCGAGAGTATGGAGAACATATTCATCGTGAGCGAGTGTCCCGATGAATTCAAGGTCCATTATGCTGCGAGCGTTCTTCAACAACGGGCACTCATGTGGTGGAACAGTGAGAAAAGGAACCGAGGGACTGAAGCTGCCTTGGCACTACCTTGGGAAGAATTTAAGGATATAATGATCCAAAAATTCTGCCCGAGGAATGAGTTGCAGAAGCTGGAGGAAGAATTTTGGAATCTCAAGCAAGACGGTGGAAATCATTTGGCTTATTCCACCCGGCATCATGAGTTGAGCATGCTCCTACCACACATGGTGGATACCGTGCCCCGTAACATTGAGAAATTTATCAAGGGGGTACCACCTCAAATATAAGATGTCGTGGTGGGTACTAGGCCCACAACTTTGGAAGAGGCGATTACTATCACCGCACAGCTCACTGAGAATCATATTAGGGTTGGCACTATGTTGGTGAAAGGTGCCAAAACTGCTGTAAAGGTGACACCCGAGGCTACAAAGGAGGTGAAGGCCAATTCCTCCTTCCAAAACAAGAAGTGCAAGTTCACCCCGACTCAAAATTACGCGGTGACAACACCAAACGCTCCTCAAAGGAAAGTTGTCGTTGCAAATCAAGCTCCTGTGCCGAGAGCTTATACTGGGCCGCACACGATGTGCAATACTTGCAAGTACCATCAAGCAAGTAAAACTCCATGCCGAGTTTGCTCGTTGTGTGGGAAGTATGGGCATCTGGTGGCTACTTGCCTTCATGCCCGAACAATACTGCTATGCTTGCTAATCGAGCCTGCTACAATTGTGGCGAGCCTGGGCATATTCGTCTATAATGTCCCCGTAATGCGGGAACTGTGTCACCGGCTCGTGGAAGAGCTTTCAACATCAACGCCAACCAATAACAAACCAACAATGACTTGGTGAATGGTATGTCGTTAAGTTTCTTTTAATCATTCCTTGTCTTGTAAAAAAAAACCCTATTTGTGTTCATCATACTGTCATTACTGAACAGGTATGTATCTTGTAAATAGTCTTTATGCTACTGTACTGTTTGATTCAGGTGCGGATAGGAGTTTTGTGTCTTTGGAGTTCGAGCCTATGCTCTCTAAGCCGCGTGTTAATGTAGAAAGATTCTTTACGGTCGAAGTCGCCGATGGAAAATTGATCGTCGTTGACGTCTTAATACGCGATTGTACCTTGAGTCTTAACAAGCACGAGTTCCACATCGACATTATTCTTATGCAACTAGGAAGCTTTGATGTTATTATTAGCATTGATTGGTTAGCCAAATAACATGCGGAAATCTTATGCTTCGAGAAATTCATTCGAATTCCCCTACCGTTGGGTGATACTTTGAAAGTCTTTGGAGAGAAACCATCCCAAGGACTCAAACTTATGTCTTGCATCAAGGCTCAAAAGTGCTTAAGTAAGAACTACGTAGCTTTTATTGATTATGTAGTTAACACGAAATCCAAGGGTAAAGAACAGAAAGATATTCCTATCGTGCGAGATTTTCCCGAGGTGTTTCTCGAGGATCTTAAGGGGTTACCTCCCGCACGAGAAGCTGAGTTCAAAATCGACTTGATCCCTGGTGCAAACCCTGTGGCTAAAGCACCTTATCGTCTTGCACCGTCTGAAATGCAAGAACTAGCTAGTCAACTGCAAGAGTTGACCGATAAGGGTTTCATTCATCCCAGCTCCTCACCATGGGGTGCACCTGTGTTGTTCGTGAAAAAGAAAGATGGTTCTTTCCGTATGTGTATCGACTACTGGGAACTCAACAAGCTCACCATCAAGAACCGATACCCTCTTCCTTGAATCGATGATCTCTTCGATCAACTTCAAGGAGCTACACAATTCTTGCAGATCGATCTACGTTCTGGATATCATCAATTACATGTTCACGATGACGACGTTTCAAAAACCGCTTTCCGTACTCGATATGGACATTACGAGTTCATGGTTATGCCTTTTGGTTTAACCAATGCACCTGTTGTGTTCATGGATCTCATGAATCGAGTATGTAAATTGTACTTGGACAAATTCATGATCGTGTTCATTGATGATATTCTTATCTATTCCAAGACAAAAACCGATCATGAGATGCACTTGCGACAAGTTCTCAAACTTTTAAAGAAGGGACAACTCTACGCCAAGTTCTCTAAGTGTGAGTTCTGGCTGGAAGAGGTCTAATTCTTAGGTCATGTGGGGAATAGCCAGGGAATTCATGTCGCCCTGCTAAAATAGAAGCCGTGAAAAACTGGTGCGTTCCCACGACCCCAACCAAAGTTCGTTCTTTTCTAAGTTTAGCAGGTTATTACCATAGATTTATCGCAAACTTTTCGAAGATTGCTAAACCACTAACGACGCTAACTCAAAAGAACCGACTCTTTGAATGGGGACCTGAACAAGAAGAGGCATTCGAGACAATAAAATGTAAGTTGCGTACCGCTCCTATTCTAACGCTCCCTGATGGAAACGACAACTTTACCGTGTACTGTGATGCCTCTAATCAAGGTCTTGGTTGCGTTCTTATGCAACAGGAAAGGTCATAGCATACGCGTGAAGACAATTGAAGGTTCATGAAGTGAACTGTCACACCCCAACCTTGAAGGCGGAAACGTCGAGATGTGAGGGTTAAAATCGTTCACAGCCACATGACGCTATTAATAAACTCAAATATATTATACATAAGTTCCAAAGGTAACATTACAAACATAAGTCTCAAATACGTAATTAACATGCTTAAAAGAAATATTTCAAGTCCATCCATTTATTTATCTAGGTCCATTTCTAGGTGTGAATAAGCTTCAAAAGTGGCAATCAAACTTGCTCGTTACCCGAAATATGTTAAGAATAAAAGGTCAACATAAAGTTGATGAGATTTCTATAGTTTTCAATACATAAGTATATAAAAGGTGGCAATTCATGTTATGAAATTAGTGAACAAAGTAACTAGAGATGTAAGACACATGCATAATCAAACCTTGACAGTTTACAAGTTTTCATGTTTACAAGTTTATACGATTAGCTAAGTGTACTTGGATTAACCAAGCAGGCTTGTCAGGCCCATAGATCTATGACGTCACCAGGCTAGCAATAGTTAATGATTGCATATATAATTGTCAATACATGGTAATTACAAAGATCAACTAACCACAACATAATAGTGAATTGCCAAGAGTTTACAATAATCAAACGAGTTTACAAGTGCAATGATTATAAGGTAACATGTTTCACCCCAAAGTGTGCAAATATGAAAAAAAGGTATAGAAATACTCACACGGTCAATAAATATATAATTGACGATTAAAAATAATAATAAACGTCGTTTCAACGTAGCCCTTCACAATGCACCTAAAATGTATAATTACAAGACTTAAGTTTAATACTAAATTCAACAAGTTAAGGAGACCTAGAGTTTCAATTTGGTATTTGTCAAATGATTATTTTTAAGTAAATGGAATAAATTTATATTGTCTTGGAAAAATATATATTTATATTTTATTCAAAGTTGTGGAAAGAAACAATTATAATAATTGAAAAGGTTATATATAAAGTTTAAATATATGTTTTTATAGCTAAAAAATTATTACTATATAAACAAAATTAATTGAAAAGGGATATTTGAATCAATAATAATTTACTAATTATTATTTTCAATTCATTTATTAAAAATTATTCAAACAAGCTTTGCTAAAATGTTTTATCAATAAAACATTTTTATTTAAACTTAGAAAAATTATAGAAAATATTTGAAAGCTATTGAAAATATTTAAAATTTATAAAAATAATTTATATATATTTTAAAAATTCTCTGGAATTAATTTTAGGCTAAAAATCCTTTAAAAATAAAAGATGAGGGTGCCCGGGTTCGGACCCCGAGACCTCATTTTAAGGGGACGATGACTTAACCAGTGAACCAGGGCTGATGCCTTGGTTTAACTTGGTTTTAAAAACCTTAAAACACAACCTCAATGAATTCCCCCAAATCAAGAACCCTAGAATTTGGGTGAATTCAAATTGAAGTGCAATTCGATTCGGTTAACATCCACAACCATGGGGATTTTATTTCCTATGATTGATAGAGTATTAAGCCTAATATAGTTACCCGTTTGAGGATAGATTGAAGATAAACAGAACGAAGAACAAGTCGCGGTTTGTCTTGAATCAAATCGATGGACAAACACTGATGATGATTGAATTAAGCTAGAGGATAGCTTCGAATGTGGTTCTTGATGCAAAGCCCTCTATCAATTGATGGTTAGAAGGCTTGGAATGTGGTCTACGAGTGAATGGCAGGTTGCGATGAAGATGCTAATCGAATTCTCTGATTGTGTTTGTTTCAGGAAAAATTGAGAGTTGCAATGATTTAGTATTAGATAAACGTTCGATGAGGTTGAGTTAATTTGATTATTATTAGCCTTAAACGTTCGAACGGCTCTTTATGATTTATGGTTTCGGTTACTCGATGATTCGAGTAATAACTGATGATTTAAACGCAATTAAACCATAAATTTAAGTTCGAAACATGTAAGTGAAACGATTTGGGTCGGTTTTTGGGGTTAAAAAAACGTCGGATTTCGAAGTTTTAAAGTGGCCGGAGTCGACCAGAGTTTGGCCGAAAAGATGGCCGGAAAAACGAGAAGAGAGAAAAGGGGAGGGGATTTGGGTTTTGTAAATTTACTGAAATGGTCCCTGTAGTTTGTTTTGTATCATTTCATGCTCTAAACTTTTATTTAAAGTTTCAAAATTAACATACCCTGGACTTAAATAAACTTTAAGTTTATTAAATTTTCCAAATTATTATTATTTGTAACAATATTATTATTATTATTATTATTATTATTATTATTATTATTATTATTATTATTATTATTATTATTATTTTTATTATTATTATTATTAGTTTTTATTATTATTGTTATAATTTTATGGTTATCATTTCCATTATTAATATTGCAACCATTATTACTATTATTATTTATTATATAACAATTATCATTATAATCTTTCAAAGGATTAAAAGACAAATTAAGCAATAAGCATAAGTAACTCACGAGTTTCATATTAGGCAACAATAGTCCTTACAAGATTAATGATGCTAACTTTTAATTAAGGAAGAAAATACAAGATGTTACAGTCTCCCCAACTTAAAAGAATTTTGTCTCGAAATTATGAATGAACTAAGCGAACAAATGCAAGTATCTCTCCTTCATATGATCCTCACGCTCCCAAGTGAACTCAGCTCCACACTTATTCTCCCAACGAACCTTGACAATTGGAGTAGTTGTGGTTCTAGTTTTCTTCATGATGCGATCCCTAATTTCAACAGGGTTCTTAACGAAGTGCAATGACTCATTGATCTGGATGTCTTCCAGTGAAACATGCAGACTTTCGTCAGCCAAACACTTTCTCAAGTTTGAGACATGGAACACATGATGAACTCCACTAAGGTCGAAAGGTAGTTCTAGTCTATAAGCCACTTTCCCAATCCTTTTCAGGATTTTGAAAAGGTCCTACAAACCTTGGAGCCAGTTTACCCTTCTTTCCAAAACGAACATCACCTTTCCACGGTGAAACCTTAAGAAGAACCATATCGCCAACTTGAAACTCCAACAGCTTACGATGCTTATCGGCATAACTCTTTTGTCGACTTCTTGCCACTTCAAGGTTCTTGCGGATTGTGGAGACTTTATCGGTCGTTTCTTGTATAAGTTCAGGACCAGTGATGAAGTTTTCTCCAACGTCGGTCCAGCAGATCTGTGATCGACATTTACCACCATAAAGTGCTTCGAATGGTGCCATCTTGATACTCGAGTGATAACTATTGTTATACGAAAATTCTGCGAGGGGTAAATGCGTATCCCAATCACCACTAAAGTCAAGGACACATAATCATAGTAAATCCTCGAGGGTTTGAATTGTTCATTGGGTTTGACCATCAGTTTGAGGATGGTAATCCGTACTTAAATCCAATTGAGTACCCAAGAGTTCTTGCATAGACGACCATACATGCGAAGTGAAACGAGCGTCTCGGTCGGATATGATGTGCAACGGCATGCCATGACGACTCAAAATTTCGTCAATGTAGATACAAGCCAGTCTTGAAACATTGTATGTGTCTCGTATTGGTATGAAATGTGCCGTCTTGGTCAAATGGTCAACAATCACCCAGATAGTATCATGACCATGAGGAGTATGAGGTAACTTGGTTATGAAATCCATGGATATATGTTCCCACTTTCACATAGGGATTTCGGGTTGTTCAAGTAAACCACCTGGTTGTTGATGCTTGGCTTTGACTCTTGCACACGTGAGACACTTGGAAACATAAGACGTGATATCTTTCTTCATTCTAGGCCACCAATATTGACCACGAAGGTCCATGTACATCTTATCAAAGCCAGGATGAATGGAATATCGAGTTTGAGGAGCTTCATTCATAATGAAGTGTTGAAGGTTATCACGATTTGGAATCCAAAGTTGATTCAAGAAGTACCACATGCCGTTTGGTTTTGTCTCCAGTTGTGACCGAACGTTAAACATCAAATCTTCATCTTTCCCTTCGTTGGTTAACGCCGCTTGTTGAGCCTCGCGAATGCATAACTCGAGATCACTATCAATCCTTATGTTTTGAAGCATGATAGTAGCCTCGTTAACATCCACATGAATCTCGATATTAAATTCTCCTAACGTATCAAACCATTGCCTTTGATCTTGGATTTCTTGAAGCGAGACAGTCTTGTTGTGGACATTGTGACTCAGCGCGTCGGCTACAACATTCGCCTTTCCTGGGTCATAGCGAATGTCACAGTCATAGTCACTAATCAACTCAATCCAACGCCTTTGTCTCATGTTGAGATCCTTTTGGTTGAACACGTGTTGGAGACTCTTATGATCGATGTAGACTATGCATTGCGTCCCATAAAGATAGTGTCGCCAAATCTTCAAAGCGAAAACCACAGCACCAAGTTCAAGATCATGAGTTGTGTAGTTCACTTCATGAACCTTTAATTGCCTCGACACGTATGCTAAGACTTTGCCTCGTTGCATGAGAACACAACCAAGACCTTGATTAGAAGCATCACAGTACATGGTGAAATCGACGTTTCCATCGGGGAGTGTTAGAATAGGAGCATTACACAACTTGCCTTTCAATGTTTCGAAAGCCTCTTCTTGTTTGGGTCCCCATTCAAAAAGTCGGTTCTTTTGGGTTAGCGCCATTAATGATTTAGCAATCTTCGAAAAGTTTGCTATGAACCTACGATAATATTCCACTAAGCCCAGAAAAGAACGAACCTCAGTTAGGGTTGTGGGAACACACCAATTTTTCACGACTTCTATTTTAGCAGGATAAACATGAATTCCTTGGCTATTCTCCACATGCCCTAAAAATTGAACTTCTTCTAGCTAGAACTCACACTTGGAGAACTTGGAGTATAGTTGCTCATTCTTTAAAAGTTCAAGAACTTGTTGCAGGTGCATCTCATGATCAATTTTCATCTTGGAATAAATAAGAATGTCATCAATGAACACGATCACAAACTTATCCAAATACGGTTTACGTACTCAATTCATGAGATCCATGCAGGTGCATTGGTCAAGCCAAAAGGCATAACCATGAACTCGTAATGTCCATATCGATTATGAAAAGCGGTCTTTGGAATGTCGTCATTGTGGACACGTAATTGATGATACCCAGAACGTAGATCAATCTTCGAGAATTGGGTTGCTCGTTGAAGTTGATCGAAGAGATCGAGGAAGAGGATATCGGTTCTTGATAGTAAGCTTGTTGAGTTCCCGGTAGTCGATGCACATACGGAATGAACCATCTTTCTTCTTCACAAATAGCACATGTGCACCCCATGGTGAAGAGCTAGGACGAATGAAACCCTTATCGGTCAACTCTTGCAGTTGACTAGCTAGTTCTTGCATTTCAGACGGTGTAAGGTGATAAGGTGATTTAGCCATAGGGTTTGCACCAGGGGTCAAGTCAATCTTGAATTCAACTTCTCGCACAGGAGGTAACCCCTTAAGATCCTCAGGAAACACTTCGGGAAAATCTCGTATGATAGGAATGTCTTTCAGTTCCTCACCCTTGGCTTTCGTATTAACTACATACGTCATGAAAGCTACGTAGTTCTTACTTAAGCACTTTCAGGCCTTGATGCAAGACATAAGTTTATGTCCTTGGGATGATTTCTCCCTAAAGACTTTCAAAGTATCTCTCGACGGTAAAGGAATTCGAATGCACTTCTTGAAGCATAGAATTTCCGCGTGTTGCTTGGCTAACCAATCCATGCCGATAATAACATGAAAGCTTCCCAGTTGCATAGGAATGAGGTCGATGGAGAACTCGAGTTCGTTAAGGCTCAGGTACAATCGCGTATTACGACGTCAACGACGATCGATTTTCCATCGGCGACTTTGACCGTGTAGGATTTTTCCAGATTAACACGTGGCTTAGAAAGTATAGGCTCGAACTCCAAGGACACAAAACTCCTATCCGCACCCGAATCAAACAATACGGAAGCATAATGACTATTTACAAGATACATACCTGTTTGGTAACAACCTATTATTGGTATGATAAACACAGATAGGAATTTTTACAAGACAAGAAATGATAAAAAGAAGTTCAACGACATACCATTCACCACGTCGTTGTTGGCTTGTGCTTGGTTGGCGTTGATGTTGAAAGCCCTTCCACAAGCTGGTGGCACAATTCTCGTATTACGAGGACATTGCGGATGAATATGACCAGGTTCGCCACAGTTATAGCAGGTTCGGTTGGTAAGCATCACAGTGTTGTTTGGATCGCGAAGGCAAGTAGCCACCAAATGCCCATACTTTCCACACAGCGAGAAGACACGGCATGGAATGTTGCTCGCGTGGTGGTACTTGTATATATTACACATTGGATATGGCCTAGCATAAGCTCTAGCCATGGGAGCTTGATTTGCAACCACCATTTGTTTTTTAGGAACATTTGGTGTTGTCACAGCGTAGTTATGTGTCGGGGTGAACTTACGCTTCTTGTTTTGAGAGAATGACGTGGTTCTTACCTCCCTTGTTGCCTCGGGTGTCACCTTTGCAGCAATTTTAGCACCCTTCACCGACATAGTGCCAGCCCTAATATGGTTCTCGGTGAGCTGCGCGGTGATAGTAATTGCCTCTTCCAAAGTTGTGGGCCTACTACCCACCATGGCATCTTGGATTTGAGGTGTTATCCCCTTGATAAACTTCTCAATGTTGCGGGGCATAGTGTTCGCCATGTGTGGTAGAAGCATACTCAACTCATGGTGCCGGGTGGAATAAGCCAAATGATTACCACCATCTTGTTTGAAATTCCAAAATTCCTCCTCTAGTTTTTGCAACTCGCTCCTCAGGCAGAAATTTTGGATCATTATATCCTTGAATTCTTCCTAAGGCAATGCCAAAGCAACTTCATCCCCTTGGTTTCTCTTCTCACTATTCCACCATGTTAGTGCCTGTTGTTAAAGGACACTTGCAGTATAGCGAACCTTGAACTCATCAGGGCACTCGCTAATGATAACGTGTTTTCCATACTTTTCAAACCACTCGAGAAGTCCAGTGGCTCCTTCTTTTTGACTAAAACTTGTGGGTTTGCATGAGTTGAAGTGTTTGAAAGTACAGGTGTGGTTGTTCCCATGTTGATTGTTGCTATTCTCTCCATGAGCACCGCTATTGTTCCCATTGGTATTGTTGTTGCTATTAGCCATTAGGGTGCCATTAAGTTCAGCAACCATGGATGGGGGCACAACAGCCATTTGTCGGGAGATCATTGCTGCAAGCTTGCGGTCAGAACTTTCTCGCTTTTCATGATGACGAGACATGCTGGATACAAAATGAGTTAGTTACGGGAATGAGGATAACAAAGGATGGTAGTTTAAATAAGAATAAGCTAAGAGTTGTAAGGTACATGGAATGGTTCTATTTGGTAATGCATTACCATTTGAAAACGTTGACACGTCAAGGTATATTGACCCATTTGTCTTAGAAACTTGTGTATATCGTCCATATTTTATCACTCATCCCAGAAATCTCCAAGTAAGCATAACTGGTCCCGTAGGATTTATGTGAAATGCTTACCTTAGCCCGAAGGCCTTTTGCCAAGAAATCCAGAATACAGGTGTCTATGTGTCACACAATATTCCTTAGGTTCATGAAATCAAAACCTTGATAAGATTTGTATAGATTAGACATAACATCTAAAGATCCAAGTCATAAGCAATAAGTATGTGATCCCATGTGTCATCAAGAATAAGATTAAGAGGATTCATGTTCGGGGAGAATTAAAGAGTCAAAGATAAGTTTAGGGAGACATGTAACAATGTTTAAGTAATCCTATTCTAAGGCATCAAGTTGCATATAAGAAGGCATAGCATTATGTAGCATGCAAACCATATATTTTTACAAGATAGAAATATGATTCTATAAGGTTCATGCATACGTTATAGTCTAGGTCACCATTTCTAATAACCTAAATCCCTATAGTTATGGGCTCTGATGCCAATCTGTCACACCCCAACCTTGACGGCGGAAACATCGAGATGTGAGGGTTAAGATCGTTCACAGCCACATAATGCTATTAATAAACTCAAATAAATTATACATAAGTTCCAAAGGTAACATTACAAACATAAGTCTCAAATAAGAAAGTAACATGCTTAAAAGAAATATTTCAAGTCCATCCATCCATTTATTTATCTAGGTCCATTCCTAGGTGTGAATAAGCTTTAAAAGTGGCAATCAAACTTGCACGTTACACGAAATCCAAGGGTAAAGAACCGAAAGATATTCCTATTGTGCGAGATTTTCCCGAGGTGTTTCCCGAGGATCTTAAGGGGTTACCTCCCGTACGAGAAGTTGAGTTCAAAATCGACTTGATCCCTGGTGCAAACCTTGTGACTAAAGCACCTTATCGTTTTGCACCGTTTGAAATGCAAGAACTAGCTAGTCAACTGCAAGAGTTGACCGATAAGGGTTTCATTCATCCTAACTCCTCACCATGGGGTGCACCTGTGTTGTTTGTGAAGAAGAAAGATGGTTCTTTCCGTATGTGTATCGACTACCGGGAACTCAACAAGCTCACCATCAAGAACCGATACCCTCTTCCTTGAATCGATGATCTCTTCGATCAACTTCAAGGAGCTACACAATTCTTGCAGATCGATCTACGTTCTGGATATCATCAATTACATGTTCACGATGACGATATTTAAAAAACCGCTTTCCGTACTCGATATGGACATTACGAGTTCATGGTTATGCCTTTTGGTTTAACCAATGCACCTGCTGTGTACATGGATCTCATGAATCGAGTATGTAAATTGTACTTGGACAAATTCGTGATCGTGTTCATCGATGATATTCTTATCTATTCCAAGACAAAAACTGATCATGAGATGCACTTGCGACAAGTTCTCAAACTTTTAAAGAAGGGACAACTTTACGCCATGTTCTCTAAGTGTGAGTTCTGGCTGGAAGAGGTCCAATTCTTAGGTCATGTGGTGAATATCCAGGGAATTCATGTCGACCCTGCTAAAATAGAAGCTGTGAAAAACTGGTTTGTTCCCATGACCCCAATCGAAGTTCGTTCTTTTCTGTGTTTAGCAAGTTATTACCGTAGATTTATCGCAAACTTTTCGAAGATTACTAAACCACTAATGATGCTAACTCAAAAGAACTGACTCTTTGAATAGGGACCCGAACAAGAAGAGGCATTCGAGACATTAAAACACAAGTTGTGTAACGCTCCTATTCTAACGCTCTCCGATGGAAATGACGACTTTACCGTGTACTGTGATGCCTCTAATCAAGGTCTTGGTTGTGTTCTTATGCAACGAGGAAAAGTCATAGTATACGTGTCAAGACAATTGAAGGTTCATGAAGTGAACTGTCACACTCCAACCTTGACGGCGGAAACGTCGAGATGTGAGGGTTAAGATCGTTCACAGCCACATAACGCTATTAATAAACTCAAATATATTATACATAAGTTCCAAAGGTAACATTACAAACATAAGTCTTAAATAATAAATTAACATGCTTAAAAGAAATATTTCAAGTCCATCCATTTATTTATCTAGGTCTATTCCTAGGTGTGAATAAGCTTCAAAAGTGGCAATCAAACTTGCGCGTTACCCGAAACATGTTAAAAATAAAAGGTCAACATAAAGTTGGTGAGATTTCCATAGTTTTCAATACATAAGTATATAAAAGGTGGCAATTCATGTGATGAAATTAGTGAACAAAGTAACTAGAGATGTAAGACAGATGCACAATCAAACTTTGATAGTTTACAAGTTCTCACATTTACAAGTTTATACCATTAGCTAAGTGTATTTGGATTAACCAATCAGGCTTGTCAGGCCTATAGATTTATGACGTCGCCAGGCTAGCAATAGTTAATGATTGCTCATATAATCGTCAATACATGGTACTTACAAAGATCAACTAACCACAACATAATAGTGAATTGCCAAGAGTTTACAAGAATCAAACGAGTTTACAAGTGCAATGATTATAAGGTAACATGTTTCACACCAAAGTGTGCAAATATGAAAAATGGGTATAGAAATACTTACATGGTCAATAAATATATAATTGACGATTAAAAAGAATAATAACGTCGTTTTAAAGTAGCCCTTTACAATGCACCTAAAATGTATAATTACAAAACTTAAGTTTAATACTAAATTCAACAAGTTAACGAGAACAAGGATTTCAATTTGGTATTTGTGAAATGATTATTTTTAACAAATGGAATAAATTTATATTTTCTTGGAAAAATATATTTTTATATTTTATTCAAAGTTGTGGAAAGAAACAATTATAATAATTTAAAAGGTTATATATAAAGTTTAAATATATGTTTTTATAACTAAAAATTTATTACTATATAAACAAAATTAATTGAAAAGGGATATTTGAATCAATAATAATTTACTAATTATTATTTTCATATCATTTTATTAAAAATTATTCAAAAAAGCTTTGCTGAAATATTTTATCAATAAAACATTTTTATTTAAACTTAGAAAAATTATAGAAAATATTTGGAAGCTATTGAAAATATTTGAAATTTATAAAAATACTTTATATATATTTTAAAATTTTTCTGGAATTAGTTTTAGGCTAAAAAGCCTTTAAAAATAAAACATGAGGGTGCCCGGGTTAGAACCCGGGACCTCATGTTTAAGGGGACGATGACTTAACCAGTGAACCAAGGCTGATGCCTTGGTTTAACTTGGTTTTAAAAACCTTAAAACACAACCTCAATGAATTCCCCCAAATCAAGAACCCTAGAATCTGGGTGAATTCAAATTGAAGTGCAATTCAATTCGGTTAACATCCACAATCATGGGGCTTTTATTCCCCATGATTCATCGAGTATTAAGCCTAATATAATTACCTGTTTGAGGATAGATTGAAGATAAACAGAACGAAGAACAAGTCGCGGTTTGTCTTGAATCAAATCGATGGACAACCGCTGATGATAATCGAATTAAGCTCGAGGACAGCTTCGAATGAGGTTCTGGATGCAAAGCCCTCTATCACTTGATGGTTAGCAGGCTTGGAATGTGGTCTACGAGTGAATGGCAGGTCGCAATGAAGATGCTAATCGAATTCTCTGATTGTGTTTGTTTCAGGAAAAATTGAGAGTTGCAATGATTTAGTATTAGATAAACATTCGATGAGGTTGAGTTAATTTGATTATTATTAGCCTTAAACGTTTGAACGGCTCTTTATGTTTAATGGTTTCGGTTACTCGATGATTCGAGTAATAACTGATGATTTAAACGCAATTAAACCATGATTTTAAGTTCGAAACATGTAAATGAAACGATTTGGGTCGGTTTTTTGGGTTAAAAAAACGTCGGATTTCGAAGTTTTAAAGTGGCCGGAGTCAACGGAGTTTGGCCGGAAAGATGGCTGGAAAAAGGAGGAGAGAGGAAAGGGGAGGGGGTTTGGGTTTTGTAAATTTACAGAAATGGTCCCTGTAGTTTGTTTTGTATCATTTCATGCTTTTAAACTTTATATTTAAAGTTTCAAAATTAACATAACAACCCCCTGGACTTAAATCAACTTTAAGTTTATTAAATTTTCCAAATTATTATTATTTGTAAAAACATTATTATTATTATTATTATTATTATTATTATTATTATTATTATTTTATTACTATTATTATTATTATTATTAGTTTTTATTATTATTATTATTATTATTATTATTATTATTATTATTATTATTATTATTATTTTTATAATTTTATGGTTATTATTTCGATTATTAATATTGTAACCATTATTATTATTATTATTGTTTATTATTTGTATTATTATTATTATTATTATCATTATTAATATTTATTATATAACAATTATCATTATAATCTTTCAAGTTAAAGGATTAAAAGACAAATTAAGCAATAAGCATAAGTAACCACGAGTTCTATATTAAGCAACAATAGTCCTTACAAGATTAACGATGCTAACTTTTAATTAAGCAAGAAAATACAAGATGTTACATGAACTACACAACCCATGATCTCGAACTTGGTGCTTTGGTTTTCGTTTCGAATATCTGGCGACATTATCTTTATGGGATGCAATGTATAGTCTACACCGATCATAAGAGTCTTCAATATGTGTTCAAACAAAAGGATCTCCACATGAGACAAAGACATTGGATCGATTTGATTAGCGACTACGACTGTGACATTCGCTATCACCCTGGAAAGGTGAATGTTGTAGCCGACGCACTGAGTCGTAAGGTCCACAACAAGACTGTCTCGCTTCAAGAAATCCGATATCGAAGGCAATGATTTGACACATTAGCGGAATTTGATACCGAGATTCACGTTGTCATATCCTCAATTTCCACAAACGGGGTAATACCGTTAGGCGCGTGACATACCAGGATCTTAGCCATTAGTTACACCAAATGACACAACAATTACAAAACATAATCTTCAATTAAATAAAGTTTCTTAAAAATCATGATTAAATACGAAACATGAAAATAAATGCGGAAGCGTATAAACCATAGTTTAAACGGCGCAAACACGCGCAATCCAAATAAATATAATTTATTGAAAAACGTAGATTGTTCATTTGACTCTACGATGATGAATTCAATGCGAGATGTTCCTATTCATGCGCAGCTTAAGAACCTGAAAGAAACATGCTAAAGTGTCAACACAAGGTTGGTGAGTTCACAGGTTTATCAGAAAATAGTAAGTAATAGTAATGAAATCCAAATTAAATAATCAAAGCATATGAGTAGGTAGCTAACCTACAACAAGTCACTATGTGTATGAATTTCGCGACCGAGCTGACATTAATAATATAATGAATGCCCCGGCTGTAGATACCAGACCACAACACTGTAAAACAGGCTAACCATTCACCCGTTTGACCTCCAGTCAAGCTAGCATGACTAGCTCGGGTGGGGTTTGTCAAACCCAGTAGATCTACTAACAATCACCTCGCTAATACTATATTAACGGTCCGAACGAGGTGTAGTGGTATCACAATAGTAAACTAGTATATGCAGTATTACTAAATTAAGCATTGTATGTTTATGAAAAACAACATGTTTCTCTCACCCAAAAAGAGAGTATGATATGAAAGAAGGGCTGAGAACTCACCTTGAATGCACAACAACAAAATAATGTAGCACAAAAGAATTTGGGTCTGCGATTAACCTGAATTTTATTTAATATATAATTAATATTAGATACTAATAATTTGGTCATACGGTTTCATGTTTCACGGCTCGGTTCGGTTTCATGTCGGTCACTAATGTTGTAACCATACCCAGACTACCTATCAACCCAACACCCACATACTAACACATTCACGAAATACGAACAATGTACACACACATACGGATCACATACATCAAGCATTATATATATACATAAATGTAGAAGCACACACACTCCATGACTCTATTTAATTGACCATAGATAAATCATACACATCCATAACATCCCCACGGTTGAGAAATAGCCACACCTTCATGACGTGCTTACAAAATATACATTTATACATATAGACACTCGTGCACAGATGAAAGAAAAACTCATTCATATAGCACACAATAACAACACCAACTCACGCATGCAAATCACAAACACACACATTATTCAAACAATAACATAATTCATCCATCCATAAATTCTCCATATCCATGCACACCCACGCCTACCATAAAACATCACAACCAACACCCACGTTCCATGCTGAACACACACACATGCATATAACCATAAACATACACACATATCGCTGACCAAAATCGAGTACCAACACACCACCGGAACAAACAAGAATAAAATATATATACGTACATCGTTGCACCATACATGAATAGGTACCGTACGCAACCGACTCCCACAAACAACACTTCCAAGAGTCAATAAAATCGCAGGAACATGCAATATACACACGCATGAACATTCATATATACATACACTTACATAGATATATTCATGCATTAATACACACATGCAATTAGAACAAATACATGCATACACATAAGATTTCCAATCTGTAGAAAACACACCCCCATACATATATATAAACACACACAAAATACGTGTGTATATATATATATATATATATATATATATATATATATATATATATGCAGAGTAGCACCCTCACACCCGCATAATCACCCACAAGAATACATACATGCGGTAGAAGGTGCATAAGCCTACATGCATACATCGCCAAAACCCTAAGAACACAACACATGTACATGTAATACGCAGAAGAACATACGTATGCATGGCACAACGGAAGTACACATACAAACATGAATAATCTTCTACGCATATATACGCAAGAAAACAATATACGTACACTCAAGGTCGGCCGTTCGCCTTGCAACCGAAACCCGAACCGAGCACTCGAAGCCATGTGTAACTAACTTACGTAACAAAGGAGAGGGGGTCATACCAGGTGGCTATTTTGGCCGGTTCTCGCGATCGCAGAAGAGGTGTCGGTCGCCAAAGGACTGCGGTTGATGACGAGGGCTGCTATCGACGGCTCACAATCGTGAAAGAGGCTGTCTCCAGGGAGGGAAAACGTCGAGAGGAAAAGAACTGCCGTCAACGGATTAGGGTTGAAGGAGGTGGAGGTGTCTTCGGTTGAATTAAAGTGCCGAGGGGGGGTCGGTTATGGAATATAAGATGTATTGTTAGACATGGGCCGAGAGGTACAAAGTGGATTTGGGGAATTAACACTTAAATCCCTCAACTTAATGAAATGCCACATGAGGTCCTTATAGATTTAGAATTTGTTCACACCTAAATTACTTTAATTAATTTAATCACATAACAAGATTACTTAATTAATTAAATCACAAAGAATGTTGAAGTAACAAAGAATAAGTTAACGGCGTTAACCTGGAAATACGGGGAGTCACACACGTGGATATTAACAAGGCTACTATCATGCTTCAAAACATAAGAATTTATAGTGATCTCGATTTATGCATTAGCGAGGCTCAACGAGCAGCTTTAACCGATAAAGGGAAAGATGAATATTTGACATTTAACGTTCGGTCCCAACTGGAGACAAAACCGAACAGCATGTTGTATTTCTTGAATCGACTTTGGATCTCGAATCGTGACAAACTCTGTCACTTCATCATGAATGAAGCCCATCAAACCCGATATTCTATTCATCCTGGCTCTGATAGATGTACATAGATCTACGTGGCAAATATTGATGGCATAGGATGAAGAAAGATATAACGTCTTATGTTTCAAACTACCTCACGTGTGCAAGAGTTAAAGCCGAAATTAACGACTGAGTGGTTTACTTGAACAACCCGAAATCCCTATGTGGAAATGGAAACATATATCCATGGATTTCATAATCAAGTTACCTTGTACTCCTCGTGGCCATGATAGTATATGAGTGATTGTCACACCCCAACCTTGACGGCGGAATCGTCGAGATATGAGAGTTAAGATCGTTCACAGCCACATAACGCTATTACTAAACCCAAATATATTATTCATAAGTTTCAAAGGTAATATTACAAACATAAGTCTCGAATAAAGAAATTAACAAGCATAATTAGAAATATAAAAAGCTCATTCATTTATTTAACTAGGTCCATTCCTAGGTGTGAATAAGCTTCAAAAGTGGCAATCAAACTTGAGTATTTCCTGAAACATGTTAAAAATAAAAGGTCAACATAATGTTGGTGAGATTTCCATAGTTTTCAACACATAAGTATATAAAAGATGGCAATTCATGTTGTAGGTTAGAGAACAAAGTAACTAGGGATGTAAGACAAAATGCACAATCAAACCTTGACAAATTTTTACAAGTCTCAAACGTTTACAAGTATATACGATTAGCTAAGTGTACTTGGATCACCAAGCAGGCTTGTCAGGCCTATAGATCTATGACATCGGTAGGCTAGCAATAGTTAATGATTGTACATATATTCGACATTACATGGTAGCTACAAAGTTCAACTAACCACAACACACAAGTAAATTGCCATAAGTTTACAAGAATCAAACGTTTACAAGTGCAATGATTATAAAGTAACATGTTTCACCCCAAAGTGTGAAAATATGAAAATGAGGTATAGAAATACTCACTCGGCAAAATAAGTATAGGAAATGATGATTAATAAGAAGATAATAAACAAAGTTCCAACGTAGTTCTTCACAATGCACCTAAAATGTATATTTACAAGATTTTTAAGTTTAATAATAATAACTTTAATGAATTAATGAGGACTAGGGTCTCAAATTGGTATTTGGGGGTTTTATTAATTAAATTAAATAGAATGAAATAATTAATTATATTTTGATTCAATGAGAAAAAAACTATACTAGTTAAGCATTTTAGTATAAAGAAATGTGAGAAAACATTTGTAATAAAATTTAGTTACAAATTCGAATAAACTTTTATAACTTTTAAAATAACCATCATTTAGACAATAACATATATATATATATATATATATATAATATATATATATATATATATCTATATAGATATATATATATATATATATATATATATATATTCGAACAAATAATAATTTAGTTAATTTAACCACTATTTAAGTCTATTTTATAAAAAATAGACTAAATATATTATTGGTCTAAAATATTTAAATAAAATAATAAGATATTTATGATATAAATTTGCAGAAATGTATGGTGTCCTTAAAAAATTATTAACAAATTTATAAACTGTTTTTTTTATAAATTTTAAAAAAATTCTGGATTTAATTTGAAGGCCAAAATGCCCTAAAAGAAAAACATGAGGTTCCCCAGATTTGAACCTTGGACCTCCTGTTTAGGAGACATGCGTGTTACCAGCAAACCAAGGGTCGTGGCCGTGTTAGGTCTCGGCCCTTAATTGTTAAAAACATACTTATTCAAGAATCCCTCAATTCCAATAAACCCTAGATTGTTCTTGGATCCAATTGCACTCCGATTCGATTCAATTGCCGATTAGATTCATGGGGCTTTTATTCCTCATGTATAAACGTGTACAATGCCTACTGTAATTACCCGAATTGGAGTGTTGATCAACTAGAACGAAAGAAGAACACGCCGCGACCAAAGCGAGTTTGGTTGATGAGAAATTGTTAACGATAGTCAAATCAACTTCGTGTGTAGCTTCAGAGAATGCTCACAAGTCAAAGCCCTCTACCAATTTCTATTTAGGTTGATTGGAAGGTGGGTTTTGATAGAGTTGCTGGTCCGATGAAGTGGGCGACGCTTTTGCAATGAAATTGAGTTCATCAGGTGGAATTGAAAGTGGTACGCGTTTAGGAATAGGTAGATGATCGTGTAGGATCATTTAATTTGATAATTATCAGGTTTTAATGGTCGTACGTTGCGGGTTTGATGGTCAACCTTACCCGACCTTGTACCCACTCGCATCAGATGTTAAAGTCCATTTAATGTCCTTTAATGGGTTCGAATCTACTTCACGAACCGATTGGAACTATTTGAAGTTGTAATTTGAACCGAAACAAACATTTGGAGGTCGCCGGAGCTCGGCCGGAGGGTGGCCGGAGCTCGGTTGCCGGAAGTGCGGGGTAAATTGGGGGAATGGTTTGGGTTTTATAAATTTACAAAAACAGTCCCTTAACTTATGGATGTATATTATTTTATGCCAAAACCTTTTATTTAAAGTTTATAAAATGACATTAAGGCCCCCTTGACTTATTAAATCCAAGTTTTTAAACATTTCTAAGTTTAATAAACTTTTACAAATTATTATTATTAATAACACATTATTATTTTTATTATTTTTGTTAATATTGTTATTATTAGTATGATTATTATAATTTGGTACTAGTAGGGGACCCGTGCGATGCGACGGTAATGACAATTTACATGAGGTAAGCATTTTCTTTAGCTTATCATTACTCTTATGATATATTGTATTGTCCATTTGTTATTTTTTCTTATGGATAGTATAAACAAACTAAACCTAGTTTTAAAACTAATCAACATAGTTAGACCTACAAACGTCTACAATTGGTACAAATGCAACACTTACCGGTTTGAACCATTGTTAAATGTAGACAATGATTTATTGTTAAATGTATAGGGTTCAAGCATTATATTTGGAAGCACTTAATGAGCTTCCATGAGTTAAAGAATTGAGATCAAATTTTATGTTGAATCTACTCAACTTAGGGAACCATTGGTACAAAACTTATGCATATGTATTCTTTTAGGTAGACACTTTCTTTGATGATCATAGCAATGACGTTTTTCATTATGATCTTTAAGTCTTTAATGTGTTTCAAGATGATATCTTTACACATTTATGTCTCCTACTCTTCTATTTTTTATTTTATTGTGTATTCACGTATTCAACACCTTTAGTGACACAACTTACAAAGATTGAGCAATTCATTCGAGTTCATGTTGAAAGATTCTACCTTTAAAAGGAAATGAGCAGACACACAGTACAAATAGATAATCCAATGCCCTAAAATCATAAAAATTAAAATAAAATTTTGTAAGGGGTTCTCCGGTGAAAAGCATCACTCTTTAGGCGGACTTTTATGATCAATAATGAAGCTAATAAAATACAAGTAATTTGGTAATGTAATCAACTAAAATCAAGAGTATATAAGTGAAGTAAACATCTTGTCTTTAATCGAACTTTCTGCTGCCGATAAGAAAACCATCAGCAACATTTTTGCAATCGATTGCAATCTCTATGTCTTCATCCATAGTGGAAAACCATTTATTAAATCATTTTTACCTTGGTAGCAACTGATCACCTTCAGTTGTATATTTTCATCTTTAATAGAGCTTCAATTAGTTCAGCAACAACAGTGCGCATACGATGCAACAGGTTCAACACTATCTATTCATGTTCAACAGCCACATGTAATCTATGCTTTACTTCACAACAACTATAACTTCATAAAAATATTGCTTTATAAACTCTACACGTGATAATATTTTTCTTAAAATATAGTCAATTACAAGCATTCCCTTTAAGGTCTTAAAATGCATATGACACTCACACAAAGTTATGGTACATAATATTTGTGAATCATTTTGCTATGGACAACTTTTGGGAATTAGTTTAGAGTTATTATTGTTGCTTGAAACTGCATAGATCAATTGCAATCAGAAAGGCAAAATGTATCTATACAAATCAATATCCTTAATGTGACATTTAACAATTAAACAAACCTTAAAAAATTGAAATAAAAGCTAGGGAATCAAGCATTTAGCATATATTAAAAAGTTGATGACTTGTTCCAAAAGTATGGTAATCAAGCATTTAGCATATATTAAAAAGTTGATGACTTGAGATCTATTATACATACATGTCTTTATAGGCTTTAAAGTATGCAAGTCTATTATTCACAGGTGACCTAATATGCACACCACTCAAACTTCTTCCGGATCATAGGGGAATACCAAAACATTTCTTTGGGTGCATTATTTAATATTAATTATATTTTGATCTCTTTCATCTCTTTTAAGCAAGTACATGTCCAATGACTGAACAAAAAGGATGACACTTTATGGAAGCTTCGGTCAAAATATGTTTTATGTAAAAATAAGTACTTTTAAAAGAACGAGAAAAGTTGAGTGTAATGGTATGTGTATAACTGTATATCATATTAAAACCTTATAAAAGCCAGGGATGTAGGATGTCATCGTCGTCCGGCAAGCCAGTGTTTGTCCCCTTGGTCATCCGCTGCATATATATTTTGCGAAACAAGTAAGTCAGTAAGGTCAACAACTACTAAAATAAGCAAAAGTATTTTTTGTTTTCCCTAATTTATTGAACAAATTCAAAATTAAAGCACCCATGAATTACCCATATTTTGGTTTTATTTATTATTCAAATATTCATTCACAGCTTTGTAACTCCCATTTGCAGCATCACATTCATAAAAATCACATGGTTTACCGGTGAATTATTTTACCAATGAGCTGATTTTTAAACCTAAACGATATATTGGTTGTTTTCCAATTTCACCTATTGTGAGTGTAGATCTTCACTATGCTTTAACTTGTTGTAACAAGTATGACTACAAATTAGATCTGACATGTCAAAAAATATGAAAAGAGCCATTCAAGAACCACCATTAAATTGCAGATTATCTCGATGAAAGAAGAATCCAATTTTCTTTGTGCTTATCACTTTACCAAACTCCAAAAGTTAAATCTGAAATAAAGTAAAATTAAAATAAAATTCATTCATGAATCTGTGAAAGAAGCAAATTATCTTCTTGAACAGACCTAAATACAAAAGATATTACCAAATATGAGGGGTGAGCAAATTAAGAACAAAAAACATACCTTGTAGTATGTAATGTCTTCTTGAACAGAAAGCAAAGAACAGTTTAACATTTATCGAAGCAATTTCACTTTGACATTTGAGTTGCCCGCCCATTTCAAATGCACTGTGAACGAAAGCCATTTACGTGCAATCTGGGATTCTAGTGATGAAAAGAAGAAGAGATGTTCTTCCTCTTTCAGAAAGAAGAAGATCGACAGGTGATAGAACCTCCTTGAAGATCAACAGTGAGGCAAGGTTAGATCTTCTACTGTAAAAGGCAAACATGAACTGAAACCAGTGCAATGTTTGCATAGATTTTTCCAGTTTAGGGCTTTTGTTTATTTGATTTGTAACATATACAAAGGATGTTGTACATCTCTTAATTTTAAGAGTTTTGTATGAAATTATTTTTTTTGTCCTTGTTCAATGCATATTAATATAGTATAGATTATTAGAAACAATAATTATTATTAAGTAATAATTAACACCATAAGCTTTCAAGTTAAAGAATTAAAATAATTAAGACAAAACTCATAAATGGCCCATAAGTTTCACATATGCCAACAATGGTCCTTACAAGAATTTAACTATGTAAGTTTTTAATTAAACCACAAATACAAGATGTTACAGTCTTCCAAACTTAAAAGAATTTCGTCCCGAAATTAAGAATAAACTAAGCGAACAAATGCGGGTATTTTGCCTTCATGTGGTATTCACGCTCCCAAGTGAACTCAGCTCCACATTTATTCTCCCAACGAACCTTGATAATTGGAGTAGTTGTGGTTCTAGTTTTCTTCATGATGCGATCCATAATTTCAACAGGATTCTCAACAAAGTGCAATGACTCGTCGATCTGAATGTCTTCCAGTGGAACATGCAGACTCTCGTCGGCTAACACTTCCTCAAATTTGAGACATGGAACACAGGATGAACTCCACTAAGGTCAGAAGGTAGTTCCAGTTTATAAGGCACTTTCCCAATCCTTTTCAGGATTTTGAAAGGTCCTACAAATCTTGGAGCCAGTTTACCTTTCTTTCCAAAGCGGACAACACCTTTCCACGGTGAAACCTTAAGAAGAATCCACGTCGCCAACTTGGAACTCCAACGGCTTACGACGCTTATCGGCATAACTCTTTTGTCGACTTCTTGCCACTTCAAGGTTCATGCGGATTGTGGAGACTTTATCGCTCGTTTCTTGTATAAGTGTTAGGATCGTGTATTGAATGAAATACTAACTGATTAACGTGTATACCGAATCAAATAGTGCGGAATCCTATTTGATTGGCGATCCAATCAGTGAGAATGCATGTAGAAACAATTATGTATGAATCTAAACTTTAAGAACGATTTGGAATCGATCTATTGCGATCTATGAACTTGGAACAGGTTCTTAGAGGTCTCTGGACGGCTAGGGTACGTGTAGGTATTGAAATATTCAAAGTGTCCTGTTTTTTCATGAATTAAGTGGTATTTATAGGTTAGGGTTTCTCATTAGTGCGACTGAACCATTTGCATGGTTCAGTCGTGCGACTGAGTCGTACGGTTGATCCATTTGCACGACTGAGTGTTCAGTCATGCGACTGAGCCAATCTCATGTTACAATCGTGCGACTGATCCAGTCTCCTTGTTCAGTCGTGCGACTGGTCCATTAGCATGATGTTGTTCATGCGTCTGGTCCATTAGCATGGGCCATTCGCATGAGAACTTCATACGATTAAGGTTAAACATATTTCTTAATTATACTTAACTAAGATCTATGTAAACAACCACAAACCTATATAATTAGTTCAATAAGTGTTAACCTACTAATCAATGAAATATTAAACATTATAAGCACAACCAAACATTTGTATTTCATTAAGTACCTAACTATTACATATGTGTAAGACAATATAGACATATTACATTAAGATCAGAATCAAGGTACACATGTATCAACAAACTCCCCTTTGTACCTAGATTCATCTATTGTCTTACTTTCTTCATAACCTCCTCGTACTTCTTGTACTTCTCCTCTCTTATGACTCCTGCATGTATTTCAAATGCAAAGCAGAGTCGTATCACGTTCTGGAATTCTAGAGCTTGTATAATATCTTGAGAGTCATAGAACAGCGACCACTTGTATAAGTTATAGACATCAACAGCAGACAAGTTTGTAAGCCACATCGGGTCAAACACCCTGATGGTTTCCATTTTACCATCCTTGTTCAAAACTATGATTGCCTCTCATGTCCTCCAATCATAGTACCACCATTTGAAGTGTGGAGTGAAGTCCTGTAGCATTTCCCCGTAGAGGGATCTTAGACATGGTGCGCGGAGGACTCCACTTCAACACTATTTTTGGTTTTCCAGTTATGGCATCAACTTCAGACCGTCTGATATACCTCGTTGGTTGTTGAGGTTTGAAGTTGACCCATCTGGTTTGGTACTTTTTCTTTAGAGCTACTTCAAACCAGCCAAGCATTTTGCATGGGTCAGCGTATAGCAATTTCAGCTTCGCTAACTGGTTAAGCTCAAATCCAGGAAGAGTCTTCAGGTTGTGTGGAAACCTGAAATACTCAATCCCTTTCTCACGTTTAACTGCATAAACATTGAGATCTTCAAAATATGCCCATTTGATGATTTTACCCGACACCTTGTGATGTTTCTTTACTTTGCACAGCTTGGTGTAGACACTTGACGTGGAAGCACTACGTTGGGCTCTTATATCTTCAAAGCATGCAGCCCACTCATCCTTTCTGATATTGACTTCAGCTTCCGAGGCTTGGGCCTTATCTTCAGTCTTATCAAACTCTTGTTCCAGTTTATCCAAAGTCTCAAAGGTTTCATTGACAAGATTGTCTCCTAGATTAGGAATGACATTACCCTTAGTGTCAGTGTACTCCGGATAATGCTCTGCAGTGACATCCTTGATCTCTATCTCATCAATGTCGTTCAGCTCGTCGTCACTTTCTACATGGACTGTTGGAGCATCCTTGGCAATCTCATCGGGATTGAGCTTGAACATTTCTGCAATGTACTCATTAGTGAGATTGTGAATGATCTCTCCTTCTTCAGGAGTGTACATCACCGATCTCCTGACTATTCCCTGCAGATCAAGAATCATCGTGAGCTGAGTCTTGACCTGCTGAAGGAGAGCAGCATCGTATTCGTCCCTCTGATAATTTGGATCTGCTTGATTTAGACATGTAACACATCAATCATTAGTTAATAATCAAAACAGAAACATCAACAATAAATATAAACATTCATTACGTTAAGTTGATACAAGATTCAAATACATATGATTTAAATAACATAAACAACTAAGTATTACTCTTGTCTTGTATCATAAGCTCCTCTGCTGACGGGGGAATGTGGAGGCACCTTGGTCTTGAACTTTCTTTGTCCTCCTTTCACTTGCAGATGTGGCACCCACAGCAGATGTATCATCATCTCCCTCATCATCATCATCATCATCAATATCATCACCAGCATCACCAGCATCAGTATCATCCCCTTGATCATCACCATCATCATCATCATCATCACTGTCATCATTGTCACCATCATCTCCATCTCCTTCGCCTATCTTTAGTGGCTCATCCTTTGATCCTTTGAGCCTCAGCATGATGGTCTTGTTGGTCGCCTCTAACTCTCTATCCTTTTGGCATGTTGCTCTTGGAGTTGGGACATTTCTGAGCTCTATGCAGTAATCTGCTGTGCCTGCTGCTCAATCTGCTGAGATATCTGCTGAGATTGTGTAGCAGTAAGATCTACTAGCTGATGAATCTGGGCAGTCTTCTCGTCATCGGCTTCTAAAAGCCTCAGCACCATACGGTTCAGCACTGAGAGCTGTTCCTCTACCCCACTGGGAGGTAGAGGTGATCCCGATGGAAAGGAAGGGAAAGATGACGGTGCTGCTGGGTGGCTAGTGGTGGTGGTGGTGGCAGTGGTGAAGATTGGGGTGGTATAGATGAAGGTGGTGGTGGATGAGTGAGGATAGGGGGTGATATAGATGAAGGTGTTGGTGGAGTGGGTGTGGTAGTGGTGTGTGAGGTGGCAGAGATGGTGGTAGGTGGTGTGGTAGCAGTGGTGGTGGATGGAATGGTAGTAGTGATGGTAGGTGAAGTGGTGGTAGTGGTGGCTGTAGTGGTGGTGGTGATAAAGGTCATCCTCCTTTTCTTCTTCTTCAACCCGTGGGGTTGAGACATCCTTTTCTTCCTCGAGCCCTTCGAGGTGGATGCTCCCCCTGAAACACTTCTAGGCTAATCGGGAGCATAAATAGGGTTTGTGTCAACCTCCCCAGACTCGCCAGGGTGTCCTCCAACCTCCCTAATACCTTGGTCGGTAGCAACCACCCGGCTCCTCACAGTCCGAGTCAAGGGCTCCTCGTCTGTCTCCTCCTCCTCATCAAGACTAAAGTCCTGATGGAACCCTGTAGCCTTTGTTCCACCTTAGGTGGATGCTAGAGATGCTATATCAGTAGTGGGGGCCCTAAATTGAGTGGACCCTGCATCTCCACCATCACCGCTGTCGTCGTCATCAGAGTCATCTTCAGGGAGCTCCAGTTGCTCCACATTCGAGTCACTGTTAGTGTGGTGCCATTTACGCCTCCCCGGCGCCACATAGTCCACCTTTGCCAGATGGCCGATGAGTCTCTTTATCAGGGGTTTGACCTGCTTTCCCCGGTAAACTTTCATACAACCCAGTGTCGTATCATCCATGATTTCCAACGACACAGCATCGTGGCTCTCCTTGGGCAGTGTGGGCAGCTCCTCATCAAGGATCATCTTTAAAAATCTAGGGTACATATAGAAACCCTCTTTGCCCTTCGCCTCTAAGTTCTTTATGAGGTAGGAGAAGATCATGCTAGAAAAGCTGAAAGGATGGTTCAACACCAGTGCCACGTAAGCATTTTGGATCTGGTCTGAAAGGTCATCGAACCCACCCCTTCGTGAAGCCAAGCACTTGAGGATGACATGTGCCAAGTACTTATACTGGGGACACAGGTTGCTCTTGTTGAGCACCCCTGCGTTGATCTCCCCAGCGTACTTCATCCTCAAGAAGCACCCTCTCACCGTCAGTGGATGAAGTCTGGTGGGGTGGTCTGTATCATCACCCAGTCCAAGTACTCGCTGAATATCCGCAGCGGTGATTTCTAAATCCATCCCAATGATAGAACTCCTTATGTTGTACGGCTCACGTGATCGATCAACCGATGCACCCTCCCAGATGGCCTGTTGTATAGACCTGTAGGGGGTGCATGGTGTAGATATCGCCTTGTGGATCCTTGATCGCTTGAGGAAAGTGATGATCCCTGCAAACTCGGCACCATTTCGAGTTGTGGAGTCTAAGTGAGCATAGATGTTATGCTTAGGGTTGATGGACCATCTGTCCGCCATCAATCTGTAACACAAAACACATAAACATTAGCTAACTACACAGCACAAATCAATTCTAGTTAACTTGGTTGAATTCATTCTGGTCCATTCATGCAATTGACCATGCGACTATGTTCATTCAGTTGTCCTGTCATGTGATTGGATTCAATCGGGTGATTGAACATGCGATTGAGTTCAATCTGGTGAATGAGCAGGTGATTGGTTCAGTTGGCCGACTGAACTCATTCGCATCATTCATTCAGCCGAATGAGTCATTCGAACCACTCAATCGCACTATTGAAGTTCATCCGTGTGTCCAGTCGCATGACCCACTGTTTGATCAACTGGAGTTCGAATTCGGACCAAAACTCAGAGTTAGAAGTCGTGTTTTGGTTCATTCGACTCGCAATCACCTAACTAATAGCCTAATAACTTTAATTTTAACATTTTGCTTAGTTTAGTTAGGTTATTAGTCCATTAAATGGTTCAGTTCTTGTGTGGGTCGTAATTCAAAAAATAGGGCACCATTTCATCAGATTTCGGTGAGATTCCAACCCATTATACCTGTATAATCACTCACAAACATCAGAATATCAATAGAAGTAGGAAATTTTGGTCAAATGAAATTTTGGTAGAGTAACGGTAGGCTGTGCTATATGAGGGCGATAGGGGGTGATGAGTCGAATGTGATCGACTGTGGCCCTATTTATACTGAATCTGAGTTCAATCGACCGACTGGACCCATTCGCTCGGTTCATTTGGGCAAATGAAACTCAGTCGTTCTATTGGCTCAGTCGATCACCTTCAATCGGTCGACTGAACTTCAGTCGGGCGATTGAACTTCAATCGGGCAACTGACTCATTCGCACACTTCCATTCGGTCGAATGGCTCATTCTGATAAGCCATTCGGTTGAAAGGTTCATACTCATGCTCCATTCGGCTGTTTAGTGCATGAGTATGATCCATTCGTATGGTTGTTCCATACTCATGGTCCAATCGTGCGAATGGGTCATACTCATGATTTTGACTTTATGACTATTCCACACTTAATCCCCTTTTAACTTTTGAATAAACATTATGAGCATTTGATTATCTCAGACATGATCATTTTAATTTGAAAACTTTTGACCACCTTAGACGTGATCTTTTTAAAACAGTTTGTCACCTCAGACGTGACCCATTTATATTTGAAAACACATGTGGTCACCTTAGACGTGACCCTTTTAGGTGATTAGAATCCTTTATTGAATTCCATAACATAGTCTGATGATTAAGCAAACTAAACTGACAAAATTTAAATAAAATAAAAGAAATAAGAACTGAGATTCAAGACTAAGACATGTTTTTGTGATTTTGTGAGGGTTAAATCCTAAGATCTAAATCTAAAGAATTCATTTCCTGAAAAGTCAGCTTCAATTCATTTTGACCATACCTGGACTAATTCAATTTGGAATCATACGGGATATTCAAATCATTCTGGACATGTTATCAAAAACCTTTTGATGCTCTATTTTTGTTTTTCATCTAGAGTCATTAGCAAATTTAGGAAATCATACTAGTACTATTAGATCCCCACATTGATTTGGACTTTCAAGAGTTGTAGCCACGATGATTGACAGTATACTTGTCCTCTTAAATCCATACACAGACTTTCAACACAGATCGGTGATAGTTTGAGGTTTAATTATTTCAACCAGTATTTGTGGATCCCACACTTATATGTTAATCAACATTCCTCAGGAGATTTTTGAGCGGTCTCAGGGTAGTGTTCAAGAAGAAACTATTCTTAGAGCTTTCAAAGAGAAGCCAAGCCTCAGGTCAGTGCCACCGCACAGTAGAGAGGTGGAAAACAACAATGAATTCTAGAATATATAGGTTATGCTTATCCTCAGGTTAGTGCCATCATATAGCAGAGAGGCACATAACCTATCTTCTTGTTTGAGCAATTTTATTCTTTTTTTTTTGCACAGATCTCACCAACAACATAGGTTATTAGTTTGATTGCTTTTGCATTTTTCATGTGCTTTTGCTCATACTTTGGTCTTACGAACACATTCGTGGCGTTTATTCTGCTCGTCACCCCTTATTGGAATCTTGTTGATTGTGTTAACCAGGGATAAGGTGATAACCCACAGCTAGTCAAACATTTTAGTTTATTCTTGAAATCACCAATAAGGTCTAATCATCTATTGTGTTGAATCTATCGACATATCATCTGTGGTCTAGCAACCTCTAGGTCTACTTTCTTTGTGTTACCATAGTAGAAGCTAGTTTTACTATCATTTTTCTCATTTAACATTCTCAGACTACACAGACTTATACTTGAGCTTTGCATCTTATTCAATTTAAATTTTAAAGTCCCAAATGGTTTGTTCCTGTGTACTATGATATTCCAAAGATTGAATCGGTGTCACAGATACGATCTCATTTCTATCAGCTAACCTCTCCTCCTCCCTCGTTTTTTTTATATTACTGCCTAAACCTATTCTCCCCCTAAAATTATAAAACCGTAAAGGATTAGCGTTTTTAGGATTTTAATAGGCATAGAAATAACACCAATTTGAATTAAACTACTTAAAATTAAACAAATAAAAATTGAAAAATAAAAGAAAATGGACAATACGCATCGGACTACACATGGACATCTTCAGGAATTACTTCACTTTTCCTTTTAATGTCGTTGACCTCTAACAGATATAGAAAACATGGTTTATCAAAAGCCTTTGTATAGAGGTCAGCAAGTTGAAAATCCGTGTTTATTTTCACCACATCGATTAGGTTCTTTTCAAAACAATCACGTATAAAGTGATATTTTATTCCAATGTGTTTGGTCTTTGGATGTTGGACCGGATTTTTAGTTACTGCAATTACAGCAGAGTTATCAACAAATATAGGAGTAGAAGAAAATTTCAAACCGCAATCTCGCATTTGCTGTTGAATCCATATGATTTGTGAACAGCAACTTGCAACAGCAACTTGCAACAGCAACGTATTCGGCTTCGTAGGTTGACAGAGCAACCGAGGTCTGCTTCTTACACTGCCAGGTCACTAATCTTCTTCCGAAGAATTGACACCCTCCTGATGTACACTTGTAATTCATCTTGCAGCTGCCGTAATCCGAGTCCCTATACGCCGTAAGCTCAAAGTCATCATCATGAGGATACCACAACCCAAGTGTTGGTGTACCCTTCAGATAACGAAAAATCCTTTTGACTCCAATAAGATGGTTAAACTTTGGCTTTGCCTGATATCTTGAACATAAACATGTAGCATACATGATATCATGTCTTGAGGCAGTGAGGTACATGAGAGATCCAATCATCCCTCTGTACATAGTGGCATCAACCAGATCACCATTCTCGTCGGGTGCTACATCATGGTTTGTAGCAAGTGGAGTCCTAGCTGCAGAAGCATTCTCCATGTCAAACTGATTGAGAATATCACCTACATACTTGGTCTGATGTAGGAAAATTCCCTTTGGTGTCTGATCCACATGTAACCCAAGAAAGAATTTCATATCTCCCATTGCACTCATCTCAAATTCAGCCTTCATTACTGCTTCAAACTCTTTACATAATTCTTCGTTCTTGGAACCGAAGATTATGTCATCGACATAGATTTGGACAAGCAGTAAATCTCTATCTTTCTCCTTGATGAACAATGTACAGTCAATGACACCTTTGTAAAAGCCGTGTTTCACAAGGTGAGTCGAGAGTTTCTCATACCAGGCCCTGGGATCTTGATGAAGCCCGTATAGAGCCTTGTCGAGTTTGTAAACTCTGTCCCGATGATATGGATCCTCAAATCCCTCAGGTTGACTGACATATACTGTCTCTCGGATTTCACCATGAAGGAATGCACTCTTCACATCCAGTTGATAAACTTTAATCTTCATGTATGATGCATAAGCAAGGAAGATACGGATGGCTTCCATTCTTGCCATGGGTGCAAACACTTCATTGTAGTCTATGCCCTCGACTTATTGAAATCCTTAAACAACTAGCCAAGCCTTGTTTCTGATGATCACGCCTTGATCATCTTTTTTTGCATTTCAAGACCCATTTGGTGCCAATGACTGTAGCACCTTTAGGTCTATCCACCAGAGTCCATACACCTAACTTCTTGTTAGGATCAGTGATCTACGTTTGATTGATTTAGAGAGTATTGCAGCGGAATTCAATCAACGAATTAGCGAATTCGCAAGAACACAATTGATATTCATTGTAAGATCACACGGTTATAGAAAGAGAATTTCTGCGAAAAGATAATTTCATTCAAAATACGCTTTCATGGTAACAGAATGTCACACTGAACAATTAGGTCAATCATCCCTTATATAAGAGATAATGACGTCTGCTGATGTCACTTGATAGTGACATCTAACAGAATTATTCAAACTACTGATAACACTTAAACTGCTGAAGATGTCTAACAGCTGACATCTTACAAGCAGCTAAGTGTTACTTATTACAAAACTACTGAAATGAAACTACTGAAACTACAACGACTGAAGAACAAGCTCTTCAGTCGTTTTACACAACTACTGAAACTAGAAATATAAAACTACTGATGAGCACAACAACTGAAGAAGTATTCTTCAGCTGTTGTGTCAAACTACTGAACAGATAAAACATAAAACTACTGAAAGGTAAACCGTCACAACTACTGAAGAAGACCTCTTCAGCTGTTGTGATAACGTCTGATACTTTTGTCTTCAGCACTTGTCTTCAGACTTTGTCTTCAGCACTTGTCTTCAGACTGTCTTCAGCACTTGTCTTCAGACTTTGTCTTCAGCACTTGTGTTCAGACTTTGTCTTCAGCACTTGTGTTCAGACTTTGTCTTCAGCACTTGTGTTCAGACTTTGTCTTCAGCTGTTGTCTTCAGCTGTTGTGGTCTTCAGTAGTTGTTGTGACGTCTGTGGGACTTAAAGGTTTTTCTGATCCGGCTCATTGGTTCTTTTGGTCCAACAAACTCCCCCTGAACCAATGCAGCCAAAACCTTTAACTTTATTGAGGTCCCACTTATTATTGGCAGAAAGATTGGTCTTTTTATCTTCTTGATCAGCTTAGAAGTGACCCTTTGTAAGCACCGGCCTGGAAAAAGGTTTCTAATCTTTGATTGGCTAAGTATGGAAGGGAACTCCGTTTTGGGGAAACTGGACACAGAGTCTTGTCCCAACATGAAACCTAATTCCCATGAATGAGTCTGTACAACTCACTAGCATAGGCCTCAAGGAGAACAACTTGTTCCTCCTTGACGAGTTCTTCTGCTTCTCCCTCAAAGAAGAACTCTGGGCCTCCATTCTTTAACTCCAAAGCTATTATCTCTTTGTAAGCAAATTCATCAGGACAGCTGGAGTTCACTTTTCTGAAGATCTTCAAGTCTTTTGTATAACAACCCCTTCTTGATTATTTTGTTCTCAAGAATAGTTTGGGGTTTGTCTTGGAGTTATGTACTTTCTTGAATTCTTCAGTAATTTCCAGGGTGAGACTACCATGGCCAACATAATTGTAGCATTCAAAGTTTTCTTCACTTGGCCATGATATCTACTAGGTATGTTCTTATGTATTGTAGAACTTACCCTGGGGTCTGGCCAAATCTGCACTCTTTCTTTTTTATGTTGAAAGGTATGTCCTAGAGTGTACAGCTTCAGAGCTGTTTCTTCATTTCTTGAATGGATGAGGATTGAGGGAAGTCCTTGTCAACCATCTTGAGAAACTGCTCATCGTGCTGTTTCTGCTGTTAAGTCAGAAGTAATTACTTGTTGACTTCTGTGCTCAGGTGTTTTAAGATTGAGAACAGCAGAGATTGGCAGACTATCATCTTCTTCTTCTTCTACCCTCAATCACCCTTCTCTTCCTTCTGGGTGCATCACTGGGTATGGTTTTGAGGGTAAGGGAGTTGGTTTAGTGGCACTCCTTCTCAGTTTCCACTTCTGTCACTTCTGTTTCTTTCTCCTTCTCTTTTCTCTCTGTAGTCTTCTTCCTTTTTGCTTTCACTGATTTAATCTCCCCCTTTTTGGTTGCATTGGTTGCAAGGGTTTGATTATCAGAAAGCTTTTTGCCCACAACATCTTCTATTAAGGATTGAATTACTGATGGAAGGTATGGAATTGGGAAAGATAGCAGCTATTTGCTCAGGGTGGTTCTGTCCTTGAGAAATAGTGCCAGAAGCAAAGGCAGGTGGCTGAGAATTTTGGAGTGGCTGTGTGTTTGGGAAACCTTCAAATGAAGGTGCCATCTGTTGGGTTGTAGGGCAGATGGTCTTGATCCACAGAAGATTTGGCAAGCAGCTCTTTGAGTCTGCTCACCTTCTCTTCCAGAATGGTGTTTTGGTCATCATCAGTAGTTACTGAATCACCTGACCTCCTGATAAAATCAGGATAAACATGCACTGAGTGTAGATCAGTTATAGCATGTGCCCCTTGGTCTTGGTACCGGGGACTTTCTGCCTCAGAACTTTGTCCTTCATCGGCAGTTGCCTCTGGTGAGGTCTTACAAATGTTACCAACTATATCCTGATCATATGCTGAAACAGGATAAGTGGCAGCCTCACCAGAAGTTCCAATCTCCATTTCTACACTAGGAGATGGAACATTATAACCCCTGTGCTGTGGGTTATCAGAGACACTTTGGTCCTCCCCCTCAATGGTTGAGGTCTTCCCAGTTGTAATTGGTATCTGGGGAGTGGGTGAGGAGTGTAACTGACTCAACACTTTTGCAACAATTTAAAGTAGGTCTTTGAGGTTCGGTTGCATGTGGTGATTGGGAAAAACAGATTTGCACCCGGGGTGAATGGTGCTCTTCAATGGTAACCTTCTCAATTGAGATAAGTTCCAGTAATGTGGTTTCCCCAATTTTGGTTGCAACAGGATCCTGTTAAGAGGATACCTGTGCGGCTGTGGCTGGTTGAGTCTTTGACACAACTGGGGGGTTAAAACCAGTTTGTGTTTCCTGCGTTTGTGTTGCAGGGGCATCCTCAGGGGACTCATTTCCTTGAGTAGCCTATTTGGGCTTTTTGGTGTTGGGTTTGGAGGGGACTTTGGATTTGGAGATGTTGGCTGTGGGTTCCAGCTACGTGGGTTTTCGCAGCTTGGCAGCCAGTTTGTGTGTGGTCTGAGTTGTACCCGGAGTATACTTCAGGCAATACAGCCATTGCAGGGACTCCAAGGCCAACAAGTCCCTCAGCTTTAAGCTGATTCTCTATTATGGCCATAATGAACCGAGGATATAGTATCCAGCGGTTAAAAATCGGTTTTAAGGCCATTTCCTTGAGTTCAAGAAAAAATTATTTCATAAAAGTTTAAGTCGTGATGCTCAAGGATAGAGAATAATACCTGCTGTTACCCGGTCGACATTTGATCCCAAGGAGATATCTTCGAAGCTGGGTAGACATTCACCAAGTACAGGTATTTATAGGGTAAGGGTTATACAACAACTGAAGGGTTTGGTGTTATTCATCAGTAGTTTTAAACGACTGATGACATGGTATTACCCTTTCAGAAGTTGAAACAACTGAAGTCTTGGTTTTAGGCATCAGCAGTTTTAATACTACTAAAGACCATGGTTTTGACTTTAGATGTTTGAAAACAACTGAAGACTTGGTTTTAGTCATCAGTAGTTGTGAAACTACTGAAGACTTTGGTTTTGTCATCAGTTGTTTAGGATGAAACAGCAGTTGTAGAAACAACTGAAGAGTAATTAGTCATCAGCGTTTTGTCAATTCTTAGCTTTTCAGCTGTTTCATACTGTCCTCAACACTTATCAGCCTTTTTGCTGTTTTCAGTTGTTTCATAGGACATCAGTACTTATCTGTTTTTACTGATATCAGTAGTTATAACTACATCATCAGTTGTTTTAACAGAATCAGTACTATATGTGATATGGTTACTAATGATCATCAGTACTTATTTACTGAGATCATCAGTAATTATCACTTATTCTATCACAAGGAACAAGTTAGGTTTTGATACCCAAATCTGTTTGGTTTTTGGGTCTGTTGTTATCAACAGATTTAACCTGAACTTGTTTCTCATGATTAACAGCTGATGTAGAAGGAGATGGTGCTGAAATGGATTCCTTGGATCTGGGCTTGGAATACCTTTTCAGTGGTTTGATCACATGTGCATCTAGTTGGTTAATTTTCCCAACAGATGCTGAACCATCATAACAAGTTGTGTCTGATTTGTTGCCAAAGCTTTTAGCTCTTGTGACATATCAGTACTTGTGTTTGATGTGTTCCTGTGGCCCACCATTTCCTCCTTGAAATTCACAGACTTGGTCTGATGTTTATCATGAGGAGCACCATCAGCTGTTTTGTGATGAACCCTATCCTTCTTTTTGGATTTGATTGAAGGTTTGGGTTTATCACAATGAGATGATTGTGATACAAACTTGGTTTCAAACTCATTTTTTATTTCATCCATCTGGATTTTAATGAGCTTATCTCTATTGAGTTTGTAACCCTTTCTGTACCAACATTCATCAGAAAGATGATTGAATTTACCACATATTTCACATGGTAAATTCTTCATCTTGGATTGATCAACTGCTGATGTGGAAACTACTGAAGGTGTGCTCTTCAGTACTTTCCTCCTTTCAGTACTTTTGTTTAGTACTGAAGGATCTGTAACAACTGAAGATTTGTTCTTCAGTTGTTCTCTATCTGTGATAGAGTCAGCAGTTGTTAATCCTGATTTGAAATGCTTTTCAGAAGTTGTAACTTGCCCTTTAGTACTTGAGGTACTTTGAGGAACAACATCTGAAGTACTCAGCTTCATGTGTTTATCAGTAGTTGACCCATCAAGCAATTGATTTGTTGAGGTATCACTACTGACTTCATCCTTTGATCTTTGGTGATCTCTTGAGGATGATACACATGATGATGTGGTTTGGAAATCACTTTCACCTTCAGGTTTTACTATTGATTTTGAAGTAAAATCTGTTTGAGGTGCAGTGTGGTTGTTACCAATTTCAAACTTCACATTCGAAGCAGATTGCTTGCTGAGCAGCATTTCAAATCCCTTGCAGGATGACACCTAGTGGTCACACTCACTTTGGGTAACTGCAAGTTTTTCTTTGAGTTCTCTATGGTTCTCAAGAATGACTCTAGCTTAGCCTTTTCATCATTTAATTAGCATTTAAGCTTATAAATCTCATCATCTTTATTTTTAAGAACAGACTCATACTCAGCTTTTCTTTTGGAAATGGTTTGCTCAAGCTCTAAATTTTTATTAATTAAAGCTACATTTACCTCTCTAATAGAGCTAAATGCAGCAATGCAAGATTCAGAACAAAGCTTGGCCTTAGCCTCAGAGGATACCTGGTTTACCTGTGAAGAGGATGAACTCTCAGTAGATTCCAGGGCCATGAGAGCTAGATTTCCAAAAGGATGTTCACCACCATGTTGACCATCAATAGCTAATAATTGCTCATTGCCAGAGAAGTCATTGGTAAACTGCTCCAGTCAGCAGCACCAGTGGTGAAGAAGCTGTGATGAGGTTGTGATTGAGATGTTAGAGGTTCGGGTATTTCTTGAGGTTGTTGTGCAATTGGAGCTTGAACATAATTTGGCTGTGGCATGTAATAGCAGGGATAAGGATATGGCATTGGTCCCTAAGAGACAAAATATGCAGGAGATTGAGGTTGTGATTGATGACCAGAACCAGCAGGATGTTGCCCTCTGTTTTGTAGACTAGTGCTAGGAAAAGTCACAAAGGGTGCAGAAGAGTTAGATTCAGTTGATCTACACTCTCTTGCAAAGTGTCCAAGCCTTTGGCATTTGTGACACCTCAACTTACTCTTGTCAAAACCAACTTTGGTTTTGCCAGAGAGTCCAGGAAATTTCCTACCAGTTCTCTTGTAGAACTTTTGAGATCTGATATTAATCAAGGCCATTTGGCTCAGAATATTCATCTCTTCTAAATCATCATCAGCAAAACCTTTCAAATCATCCATAGTGAAGCATAAATTGTCACTATTACAACCAGAATGACTATCAATACTAACAAATGCATGATCAGAACTGTTTGAAGAGAAATCTATATGCTCATCAAAATTGCTTTCAGATGAAGCATATTCTGACTTATGACCAACCAAGGCAGTGTTCCCTGGTACAAAGTCATCAGTGAGCTTTCCTGATGATGACAGTTTCCTTTTCTGCTCTATCTCTCTTTCAAATGTAAGCAGTTTCCCATGGAGTTGGGTGAGAGATAGACGATCCAGATTTGCATTGGAGCGTAGGACAATGGTATATGTGTCCCATCTCTCAGGCAGTGATCTGAGGAATCTATTATTCATTTGGCTGTTGGTGTATTCCTGGTTAACCATTTTCAGCTCAGAGATCAAACAGGAAAAGCGCTCAAACTGTTGAGTCAGAGTCTCACCCTTCCTATGAGAGAATGTCTCATATTGTTGGGCGAGGATTTCTCTATTGTTTGCTAAGACCTCATCTGTTCCACCGAATTGTTCCTTTGTGCATTCCAGAGGTCATGAGCAGTTTCATGATGCATAAGCCCTGAATAGATTTCATTGGGCACAGCCATGGCCAGAATACCATGTGCTTTAGCATCAATCTCAAACAGTTTCCGATCTTCATCTGAGTATTGCTCCTTCTTCTTCGGACCATTTGATTGGTTTCCGGATCATTCACCATAGGCATATGTGGTCCATGTACCACAGATATCCAACAACCTGAACTGTTAACTGACAGGTGATGAAGCATCCTTCGTTGCCATATGTTATACTCAGTCCTAACCAGCATCGGAGGCTTGGTTGAGGAACCGGTATTGTGAGGGTCATTAGAAGGAGTAGTCATCTCAGATTCAACCAAATTCAATTAAGCAAAAGCAGATTAAGAACAAAACACAACAAACCAAATTGAACCAAGAGAAAACTCAAAGTGGATAAACGAAAGCAGCAGAAATTCAATAATCTATAACCAGTTCTTGCAATATATGCTAATTCAATCAAACATAGTTATCGAATAGCAGTTTCAATGATCAATTGTTAGATCGATCAATGATTAACCTGCTTGATACCAATTGTTAGGATCAGTGATCTACGTTTGATTGATTTAGAGAGTATTGCAGCGGAATTCAATCAACGAATTAGCGAATTCGCAAGAACACAATTGATATTCATGTAAGATCACACGGTTATAGAAAGAGAATTTCTGCGAAAAGATAATTTCATTCAAAATACGCTTTCGTGGTAACAGAATGTCACATGAACAATTAGGTCAATCATCCCTATATAGAGATAATGACGTCTGCTGATGTCACTGATAGTGACATCTAACAGAATTATTCAAACTACTGATAACACTTAAACTGCTGAAGATGTCTAACAGCTGACATCTTACAAGCAGCTAAGTGTTACTTATTACAAAACTACTGAAATGAAACTACTGAAACTACAACGACTGAAGAACAAGCTCTTCAGTCGTTTTACACAACTACTGAAACTAGAAATATAAAACTACTGATGAGCACAACAACTGAAGAAGTATTCTTCAGCTGTTGTGTCAAACTACTAAACAGATAAAACATAAAACTGCTGAAAGGTAAACCGTCACAACTACTGAAGAAGACCTCTTCAGCTGTTGTGATAACGTCTGATACTTTTGTCTTCAGCACTTGTCTTCAGACTTTGTCTTCAGCACTTGTCTTCAGACTGTCTTCAGCACTTGTCTTCAGACTTTGTCTTCAACACTTGTGTTCAGACTTTGTCTTCAGCACTTGTGTTCAGACTTGTCTTCAGCACTTGTGTTCAGACTTTGTCTTCAGCTGTTGTCTTCAGCTGTTGTGGTCTTCAGTAGTTGTTGTGACGTCTGTGGGACTTAAAGGTTTTTCTGATCCGGCTCATTGGTTCTTTTGGTCCAACACTTCTTAAACTGAAGAAGTTCTTCTTGCATGGCACTCACCTATGCCTCATCATTCAAGGCTTCACTAACATACTTTGGCTCAAACTGAGACACAAAACAACGATAGGCACCGTCATGAAGGTATCCCTTTTCCATCACAGAGGCATAATCAGCTGAGTACAACTGATTTCTGGTATGAACTCCCGATCTTACATCCCCAATGACATTATCCAAAGGATGATAGCCATTTATACGTGAGCCAGGAGTGGTTAGAACAACCACCTCAGAGTCAAGATTATGAACATTAGGTTCTGGATCTGAGGCAATAGGAGTCTGAGGTTCAGAAGGCTCAGAAGCATCAACTTCAGATGCTTGTGTACTTATGGTAGTAGGAACCTGTTCCTCCTGGTTGTTCGGATCATTTTCCATATTTTCATCATCAGAGGAAGAGTCACTCACTTCAAGTGCTCCCCCTGGGTTGGTAGATGATTGACTATGTGAACCGGATGATGTTGAGTCTGAAGACGGTGTATTCAAGACATCATACATCATCTTGGTTGCCAACTCGTCGTCTGAAGTGGAGAGTGGTTGCCAAACGGCTAGAGATACTCTAAGTTAGGTCTACGTTGCTGTAGTAACTCGTAGCACGTTTTTCCATGGCGTTTAACTACCAGAACTCGATTTAGTGTGTAACATGCATTTACTGCTGCCTCATTCCAAAACTAGATAGGCAGTTTTGAGTCTGCTAGCATAGTTTGTGCAGTCTCTATCAAGCTGCGATTCTTCCTTTCAGCAACGCCGTTCATCTGAGGAGTGTAGGCAGAGGTAAATTGATGCATAATTCCTTTTTCCTTGCAGTAAGCCTCCATCCATTGATTCTTGAACTCAGTTCCATTGTCTGAGCACACTTGACGAACCTTCAGCTTGTATAGGGACTCCAGTGTAGTTACTAATTCTTTGAAGGATTCAAATGTTTCTGATTTGGACTCCAGAAACATTACCCAAGAGAATCTTTAGTAGTCATCAGTAACTACGTAGCAGTACAAGTCGCCTGCGATGCTTCTTGTACTGACTGGACCAAACAGATCCATGTGAAGAAGTTCAAGAGGAAGTTCGATGGAATGAACTTTCTTTTCCTTATGACACTTCTTCATCTGTTTGCCCTTCTTGCACGCAACACAAAAATTCGAAAGTTGGAAGTTTTTGACATTTACTCCTCTCACTAGATCATTCTGGATCAAGTGATTCATCTTCCGAGGATTTATGTGTCCTATTCTCCTATGCCAGGAGATGGAGTCTTTTTCAGTAGCTTTTGACAAGAAGCATTGAACTTCACTATTCATTGTGGAGGCCTTTGAAAGGTCCAAGACATAAAGGTCATTATATCTTGAAGCTGACATAAGGACTTGGTCCTCCAGAATCATGTAGTCCTTTTTCAAAATGTAGCACTTTTTGTTGTCAAAGACTACTTTGAAGCCTTTATCACATATTTAAGAAACAGAAAGTAAGTTATTTTGCAGTTGTTGGACATAGTTTACCTTGTCAAACTTAACTTTCTGATTTCCCACTTCTCCTTGAGCTGTGATGTACCCACCTTTGTTTCCAGCGAATGAAACATGCCCTCCTTTGATTTGCTTGACGTTTGATAAGAGAGCTCTGTTCCCCGTCATGTGCCTGGATGCTCCGCTATCTACAATCCACGTGTTAGTCTTAGCACTATAGCGAACACCCTGCACATTCAATGAAAACATTAGTTCAGGTTAAGAACCTAAGGTTTCCCAAAGGCATCACACATCATAAACTCAACCCATTGACCGTTCGAGGGTGAGGGAAGCTCAGATGTCTTTATGTTCTCATTTTCAGATACTGAGGTGGATTTTTCCTTCCATAGGCCCGTTTTGTGTAAGACTTGTTTGTGATAAACAGACGACTGGCTGATGGGTTGAACTTTGTGTTCACTATCCCTTTTAGGAGGCGTCACTGATTTCCTCTTAAAAGAGCTAGATTTTGGTTCGGGAAGTTCAACTTTCCTCCTAGGTGTCTGATAATAAGTATAATGAGACGCAATGTGTCCATACTCTCCATAATTGTAGCAGGATCTGCTTTCAACTTTACGATTTATCTGTTTTTGTAGAGATGTAGGTGACACACGGGTGACCTTTTTCTGTTTAGATTTAGACACTTCTTGGTTAGATGTAGAGTCTGGTTTTACAAATTTAATTGCTATACCTTGTTTTACATCTTTTACATTTTGTTTACCTGGACTTTGACATGATGCACGTGATTGATTAACTTTAATGGTCTTTTTAGGTTCAGATTTAACTTTGTTTGAACCTGACTTTAAGTTAACCTTTTCAAATTCTTTGTCCAGATCAACACAAGGCATTTTTCCTTTTGCCTTTAAAGTGGCTTCCTTTTGTTTAGTGCTAGATTCATTTGATTTACTTGTGGAATCTGGGTCACTAACAAGAGGAGTGGACACCACATGATCCTTGATGGGATTGTTATTAATTGGTTTACTTTTTGCATTCATCAAGATCTCATGTGGTGGTGGAACCACTTTATATCCCAATCCCTCCCTGTTGTTACGCTCTCTCACTAAGTGTTCGACAATATGAGATGAGCTTGTCCAACTATGCAGTTTTTGTTTTAAAGAGTTGACTTCGACTTCTAAAACTGCTTGTTAGGATCAGCGATCTACGTTTGATTGATTTACAGAGTATTTGCAGCGGAATTCAATCAACGAATTAGCGAATTCGCAAGAACATAATGATATTCAATGTAAGATCACACGGTTATAGAAAGAGAATTTCTGCGAAAGATAATTTCTTTCAAAACATGCTTTTGTGGTAACAGAATGTCACAGATTGCAATACGATCGACATCCCTTATATAAGAGATGTGGACAGACTGTCACAACCGAATGATTCGGTCAATCATCCCTTATATAAGAGATAATGACGTCTGCTGATGTCACTTGATAGTGACATCTAACAGAATTATTCAAACTACTGATAACACTTAAACTACCAAAGATGTCTAACAGCTGACATCTTCTTACAAGCAGCTAAGTGTTTACTTATTACAAAACTACTGAAATGAAACTACTGAAACTACAACGACTGAAGAACAAGCTCTTCAGTCGTTTTACAAAACTACTAAAAGTAAAACATAAAACTACTGAAAGGTAAACCGTCACAACTACTGAAGAAGACCTCTTCAGCTGTTGTGACAACGTCTGATACTTTGGTCTTCAGCACTTGTCTTCAGACTTGGTCTTCAGCACTTGTATCTTCAGACTTTGTCTTCAGCACTTGTCTTCAGACTTTGTCTTCAGCACTTGTATCTTCAGACTTTGTCTTCAGCACTTGTCTTCAGACTTTGTCTTCAGCACTTGTCTTCAGACTTTGTCTTCAGCACTTGTATCTTCAGACTTTGGTCTTCAGCACTTGTATCTTCAGACTTTGTCTTCAGCACTTGTGTTCAGACTTTGTCTTCAGCACTTGTGTTCAGACTTTGTAATCAGCTGTTGTCTTTAGCTGTTGTGGTCTTCAGTAGTTGTTATGACGTCTGTGGGACTTAAATGTTTTTCTGATCCGGCTCATTGGTTCTTTTGGTCCAACAAACTCCCCCTGAAACAATGCAGCCAAAACCTTTAACTTTATTGAGGTCCCACTTATTATTGGCAGAAAGATTGGTCTTTTTATCTTTTTGATCAGCTTAGAAGTGACCCTTTGTAAGCACCGGCCTGGAAAAAGGTTTCTAATCTTTTGATTGGCTAAGTATGGAAGGGAACTCTGTTTTGGGGAAACTGGACACAGAGTCTTGTCCCAACCATGAAACCTAATTCCCATGAATGAGTCTGTATGACTCACTAGCATAGGCCTCAAGGAGAACAACTTGTTCCTCCTTGGCGAGTTCTTCTACTTCTCCCTCAAAGAAGAACTCTGGGCCTCCATTCTTTAACTCCACAGTTATTATCTCTCTGTAAGCAAATTCATCAGGGTGAGAGCCTTCAAGCAACAACTGGAGTTCACTATTCTGAAGAACTTCAAGTCTTTTGTATAACACCCCTCTTGATCATTTTGTTCTCAAGAATAGTTTGGGGTTTGTCTTGGAGTTATGTACTTTCTTGAATTCTTCAGTAATTTCCCAGGGTGAGACTACCATGGCCAACATAATCGTAGCATTCAAAGTTTCCTTCACTTGGCCATGATATCTACTAGGTATGTTCTTATGTATTGTAGAACTTACCCTTGGTTCTGGCCAAATCTGCACTCTTTCTTTTTGATGTTGAAAGGTATGTCCTAGAGTGTACAACTTCAGAGCCTGTTTCTTCATTTCTTGAATGGATGAGGATTGAGGGAAGTCCTTGTCAACCATCTTGAGAAACTGCTCATCGTGCTGTTTCTACTGTTAAGTCAAAAGTAATTACTTGTTGACTTCTGTGCTCAGGTGTTTTAAGATTGAGAACAGCAGAGATTGGCAGACTATCATCTTCTTCTTCTTCTACCCTCAATCACCCTTCTCCTCCTTCTGGGTGTATCACTGGGTATTGGTTTTGAGGGTAAGGGAGTTGGTTTAGTGGCACTCCTTCTTAGTTCCACTTCTGTCACTTCTGTTTCTTTCTCCTTCTCTTTCCTCTCTGTAGTCTTCTTCCTTTTTGCTTTCACTGATTGAATCTCCCCTTTTTGGTTGCATTGGTTGCAAGGGTTCGATTATCAGAAAGCTTTTTGCCCACAACATCTTCTATTAAGGATTGGCTTACTGAGGAAAGGCCTCTCATCAGTGTTTTGATCACTATATCAGTGATTATAGGTGTGATGAGAGGTATGGAATTGTGAAAGATAGCAGCTATTTGCTCAGGGGGTTCTGTCCTTGAGAAATAGTGCCAGAAGCAAAGGCAGGTGGCTGAGAATTTGGGAGTGGCTGTGTGTTTGGGAGACCTTCAAATGAAGGTGCCATCTGTTGGTTTTTGGGGGCAGATGGTCTTTGATCCTTAGAAGTTTTGGCAAGCAGCTCTTTGAGTCTGCTTACCTCCTCTTCTGGATGGTGTTTTGGTCATCATCAGTAGTTACTGAATCACCTGACCTCCTGATAAAATCAGGATAAACATGCACTGAGTGTAGATCAGTTATAGCATGTGCCCCTTGTTCTTGGTACTGGGGACTTCCTGCCTCAGGACTTTGTCCTTCATCGGCAGTTGCCTCTGGTGAGGTCTTATAAATGTTACCAACTACATCCTGATCATATGCTGAAACAGGATAAGTGGCAGCCTCACCAGAAGTTCCAATCTCCATTTTTACACTAGAAGATGGAACATTTAAACCCCTGTGTTGTGGGTTATCAGAGACACTTTGGTCCTCCCCCTCAATGGTTGAGGTTTTCCCAGTTGTAATTGGTATCTGGGGAGGGGGTGAGGAGTGCAACTGACTCAGCACTTTTGCAACAATTAAAGTAGGTCTTTGAGGAGTGGTTGCATGTGATGATTGGGGAAAAGCAGATTGCACCCGGGGTGAATGGTGCTCTTCAATGGTAACCTTCTCAATTGAGATAGGTTCCAGTAATGTGGGTTCCCCAATTTTGGTTGCAACAGGATCCTTTTGAGAGGAAACCTGTGCGGCTGTGGCTGGTTGAGTCTTTGACACAACTGGGGGGTTAAAACCAGTTTGTGTTCCTGCGTTTGTGTTGCAGGGGCATCCTCAGGGGACTCATCTCCCTGAGTAGCCTTTTTTGGGCTTCTTGGTGTTGGGTTTGGAGGGGACTTTGGTTTTGGAGGTAGTGGCTGTGGGTTCCAGCTGCGTGAGTTTTTGCAGCTTGGCAGCCAGTTTGTGTGGTCTGAGTTGTGCCTGGAGTATACTTCAGCTAGAACAGCTATTGCAGGGACTCCAAGGCCAACAAGTCCCTCAGCTTTCAGCTGATTCTCTATTATGGCCATAATGAACCGAGGATATAATATCCAGCGGTTAAAAATCGGTTTTAAGGGCATTTCCTTAAGTTCAAGAAAAATTATTTCATAAAAGTTTAAGTCGTGATGCTCAAGGATAGAGAATAATACCTGCTGTTACCTGGTCGACATTTGATCCCAAGTAGATATCTTCGAAGCTGGGCAGACATTCACCAAGGACAAGTATTTATAGGGTAAGGGTTATACAACAACTGAAGGGTTTGGTGTTATTCATCAGTAGTTTTAAACGACTGATGACATGGTATTACCCTTTCAGAAGTTGAAACAACTGAAGTCTTGGTTTTAGGCATCAGCAGTTTTAATACTACTGAAAACCATGGTTTTGACTTCAGATGTTTGAAAACAGCTGAAGACTTGGTTTTAGTCATCAGTAGTTGTGAAACTACTGAAGGCTTTGGTTGTCTTCAGGTGTTGGAAAACAACTGATAACTTGGTGTTAGTCATCAGTAGTTGTGAAACTACTGAAGACATGGTTTTGTTATCAGTTATTGTAAACAGCTGATGACTTGGTGTTAGTCATCAGTAGTTGTGAAACTACTGAAGACATGTTTTTGTCATCAGTTGTTGTAAACAGTTGAAGTCTTGGTGTTAACCATCAGTATTTATGTAACTACTGAAGGTCGTGGTTTTGACTTCATATGATGTAAACAACTGAAGACTTGGTTTTAGTCATCAGTAGTTGTGAAACTACTGAAAACTTTGGTTTTGTCTTCAGGTGTTGGAAACAACTAATAACTTGGTGTTAGCTATCAGTAGTTGTTAAACTACTGAAGGCATGGTTTTGTTATCAGTTGTTGTAAACAGCTGATGACTTGGTGTTAGTCATCAGTAGTTGTGAAACTACTGAAGACGTGGTTTTGTCATCAGTTGTTTAGGATGAAACAGCAGTTGTAGAAACAACTGAAGAGTAATTACTCATCAGCTGTTTTCGTCAATTCTTAGCTTTTCAGCTGTTTCATACTGTCCTCAACACTTATCAGCCTTTTTGCTGTTTTCAGTTGTTTCATAGGACATCAGTACTTATCTGTTTTTACTGATATCAGTAGTTATAACTACATCATCAGTTGTTTTAACAGAATCAGTACTATATGTGATATGGTTACTAATGATCATCAGTACTTATTTACTGAGATCATCAGTAATTATCACTTATTCTATCACAAGGAACAAGTTAGGTTTTGATACCCAAATCTGTTTGGTTTTTAGGTCTGTTGTTATCAACAGATTTAACCTGAACTTGTTTCTCATGCTTAACAGCTGATGTAGAAGGAGATAGTGCTGAAATGGATTCCTTGGATCTGGGCTTGGAATACCTTTTCAGTGGTTTGATCACATGTGCATCTAGTTGGTTAATTTTTCCCAACAAATGCTGAACCATCATAACAAGTTGTGTCTGATTTGTTGTCAAAGCTTTTAGCTCTTGTGACATATCAGTACTTGTGTTTGATGTGTTCCTATGGCCCACCATTTCCTCCTTGAAATTCACAGACTTGGTCTGATGTTTATCATGAGGAGCACCATCAGCTGTTTTGTGATGAACCCTATCCTTCTTTTTGGATTTGATTGAAGGCTTGGGTTTATCACAATGAGATGATTGTGATACAAACTTGGTCTCAAACTCATTTTTTATTTCATCCATCTGGATTTTAATGAGCTTATCTCTATTGAGTTTGGAACCCTTTCTGTACCAACATTCATCAGAAAGATGATTGAATTTACCACATAATTCACATGGTAAATTCTTCATCTTGGATTGATCAACTGCTGATGTGGAAACTACTGAAGGTGTGTTCTTCAGTACTTTCCTCCTTTCAGTACTTTTGTTTAGTACCGAAGGATCTGTAACAACTGAAGATTTGTTCCTCAGTTGTTCTCTATCTGTGATAGAATCAGCAGTTGTTAATCCTTTTATTTCAACTGATTTGAAATGCTTTTCAGATGTTGTAACTTGCCCTTTAGTACTTGAGGTACTTTGAGGGACAACATCTGAAGTACTCAGCTTCATGTGTTTATTAGTAGTTGACCCATCATGCAATTTATTTGCTGAGGTATCAATACTGATTTCATCCTTTGATCTTTGGTGATCTCTTGAGGATGATACACATGATGATGTGGTTTGGAAATCACTTTCACCTTCAGGTTTTACTATTGATTTTGAAGTAAAATCTGTTTGAGGTGCAGTGTGGTTGTAACCAATTCCAAACTTCACATTCGAAGCAGATTGCTTGCTGAGTAGCATTTCAAATCCCTTGCAGGATGACACCCAGTGGTCACACTCACTTTGGGTAACTGCAAGTTTTTCTTTGAGTTCTCTATGGTTCTTAAGAATGACCTCTAGCTTAGCCTTTTCATCATTTAATTGGCATTTAAGCTTATAAATCTCATCATCTTTAGTTTTAAGAACAGACTCATACTCAGCTTTTCTTTTGGAAATGGTTTGCTCAAGCTCTAAATTTTGATTAATTAAAACTACATTTACCTCTCTAATAGAGCTAAATGCAGCTATGCAAGATTCAGAACATAGCTTGGCCTTAGCCTCAGAGGATACCTGGTTTACTTGTGAAGAGAATGAACTCTCAGTAGATTCCAGGGCCATGAGAGCTAGATTTCCAAAAGGATGTTCACCACCATGTTGACCATCACTAGCAAATAATTGCTCATTGCCAGAGAGGTCATTTGGTAAACTGCTCCAGTCAGCAGCACCAGTGGTGAAGAAGCTGTGATGAGGTTGTGATTGAGATGTTAGAGGTTCAGGTAATTCTTGAGGTTGTTGTACAATTTGAGCTTGAACAGGATTTGGTTGAGGCATGTAATAGCAGGGATATGAATATGGCATTGGTCCCTGAGAGACAAAATATGCAGGAGATTGAGGTTGTGATTGATGACCAGAACTAGCAGGATGTTGCCCTCTGTTTTGTAGACTAGTACTAGGAAAAGTCACAAAGGGTGCAGAAGAGTTAGATTCAGTTGATCTACACTCTCTTGCAAAGTGTCCAAGCCTTTGGCATTTGTGACACCTCAACTTACTCTTGTCAAAACCAACTTTGGTTTTGCCAGAGAGTCCAGGAAATTTCCTGCCAGTTCTCTTGTAGAACTTTTGAGATCTGATATTAATCAAGGCCATTTGGCTCAGAATATCCATCTCTTCTAAATCATCATCAGCAAAACCTTTCAGATCATCCATAGTGAAGCATAAATTGTCACTATTACAGCCAGAATGACTATTAATACTAACAAATGCATGATCAGAACTGTTTGAAGAGAAATCTATATGCTCATCAAAATTGCTTTCAGATGTAGCATATTCTGACTTATGACCAACCAAGGCAGTGTTCCCTGGTACAAAGTCATCAGTGAGCTTCCTGATGATGACAGTTTCCTTTTCTGCTCTATCTCTCTTTCAAATGTAAGCAGTTTCCCATGGAGTTGGGTGAGAGATAGGCGATCCAGATTTGCATTGGAGCGTAGGACAATGGTATATGTGTCCCATCTCTCAGGCAGTGATCTGAGGAATCTATTATTCATCTGGCTGTTGGTGTATTCCTGGTTAACCATTTTCAGCTTAGAGATCAAACAGGAAAAGCGCTCAAACTGTTGAGTCAGAGTCTCACCCTTCCTATGAGAGAATGTCTCATATTGTTGGGCGAGGATTTCTCTATTGTTTGCTAAGACCTCATCTGTTCCACCGAATTGTTCCTTCAGTGCATTCCAGAGGTCATGAGCAGTTTCATGATGCATAAGCCTGAATAGATTTCATTGGGCACAGCCATAGCCAGAATACCATGAGCTTTAGCATCAATCTCAAACAGTTTCCGATCTTCATCTGAGTATTGCTCCTTCTTCTTCGGAACCATTTGATTGGTTTCCGGATCGTTCACCATAGGCATATGTGGTCCATGTACCACAGATATCCAACAACCTGAACTGTTAACAGACAGGTGATGAAGCATCCTTTGTTGCCATATGTTATACTCAGTCCTAACCAGCATCGGAGGCTTGGTTGAGGAATCGGTATTGTGAGGGTCATTAGAAGGAGTAGTCATCTCAGATTCAACCAAATTCAATTAAGCAAAAGCAGATTAAGAACAAAACACAACAAACCAAATTGAACCAAGAGAAAACTCAAAGTGGATAAACGAAAGCAGCAGAAACTCAATAATCTATAACCAGTTCTTGCAAATATGCTAATTCAATCAAACATAGTTATCGAATAGCAGTTTCAATGATCAATTGTTAGATCGATCAATGATTAACCTGCTCTGATACCAATTGTTAGGATCAGCGATCTACGTTTGATTGATTTACAGAGTATTTGCAGCGGAATTCAATCAACGAATTAGCGAATTCGCAAGAACATAATTGATATTCAATGTAAGATCACACGGTTATAGAAAGAGAATTTCTGCGAAAGATAATTTCATTCAAAACATGCTTTCGTGGTAATAGAATGTCACAGATTGCAATACGATCGACATCCCTTATATAAGAGATGTGGACAGACTGTCACAACCGAATGATTCGGTCAATCATCCCTTATATAAGAGATAATGACGTCTACTGATGTCACTTGATAGTGACATCTAACAGAATTATTCAAGCTACTGATAACACTTAAACTACCGAAGATGTCTAAAAGCTGACATCTTCTTACAAGCAGCTAAGTGTTTACTTATTACAAAACTACTGAAATGAAACTACTGAAACTACAACGACTGAAGAACAAGCTCTTCAGTCGTTTTATAAAACTACTGAAAGTAAAACATAAAACTACTGAAAGGTAAACCGTCACAACTAGTGAAGAAGACCTCTTCAGCTGTTGTGACAACGTCTGATACTTTGGTTTTCAGCACTTGTCTTCAGACTTTGGTCTTCAGCACTTGTATCTTCAGACTTTGTCTTCAGCACTTGTCTTCAGACTTTGTCTTCAGCACTTGTATCTTCAGACTTTGTCTTCAGCACTTGTCTTCAGACTTTGTCTTCAGCACTTGTCTTCAGACTTTGTCTTCAGCACTTGTATCTTCAGACTTTGGTCTTCAGCACTTGTATCTTCAGACTTTGTCTTCAGCACTTGTGTTCAGACTTTGTCTTTCAGCACTTGTGTTCAGACTTTGTAATCAGCTGTTGTCTTTAGCTGTTGTGGTCTTCAGTAGTTGTTGTGACGTCTGTGGGACTTAAAGGTTTTTCTGATCCGGCTCATTGGTTCTTTTGGTCCAACACTGCTTTTTGTTTCTTAGTGTCCTCTAGGGAGTTAAGATAGTACCTAATGTCATTAGCTTGGTTAAAGACAACTACTTTTGTTTCCCTAAGCTGTTAGTTTAAAAGGTCTATCTTTTCTTTGTAACTATACTCATCTTGTTTTAATACTCTATTCGCTTCAGTGCACAGTTCCAAATCCTTTACCGTCACACCCTTAAATTCCACAAACAGGGTAATACCGTTAGGCGCATGACATACCAGGATCTTGTTGATACATATGTTCCTAGATCTTGATCTTAATGTAATATGTCTTACACTGATGTAATATTGGGTATTTAATGAAATGAGATTGTTTGGTTGTGATTTATAATGTTTAATGTTTCATTAATGAGTTGTGTAATGCTTATTGATTTGATTATATAGGTTGTGGTTGTTTGAATTAATAAATATAATGTTTTAACAATTAATACATTCAAACTTAATAATATGAAGCTATCATGCGAATGGCCCATGCTGATGGTCCATACGCATGAACAACTCCATGAGAATGACTCAGTCGCACGACTAAACCAGAAGACTGGATTAGTCGTATGATTGTCACATAAGATTGACTCAGTCGCATGACTGAACACTCAGTTGTGCGAATGGATCAACCGTATAGCTCAATCGCACGAATGAACCATACTAATGGTTCAGTCGCCCGAATGAGCAACCCTAACCTATAAATACAACTCAATTTGTGGAAAAACGTAAGCATTCATTCCACTCGACTCCAGACGTACCCTAGCCATCCAGAAGCATCTAAGTTTGTACTCCAAGTTCATAGAACGATATAGATCGATTCCCAATCGATTCTTAACGTTAGATTCAATACGTTATTGTGTCTACGTGCGTTCTCCCTGATTGGATCGCCAATTAAATAGGATTCCGCACTATTTGGTTTGGTTTAACACGTTAATCAGTTGGTGTTTCGTTAAAATACCAGATCCACACAATTGGTATCAGAGCCGGTTACTGCTGGAATGATCTAACAATTATTCTAGCAACCCGAGCTCTTGATTTCTGGATCAAATTTCAGATCTTGACGTTAAACCCACTTCGTGTTCTTCGTGTTTTGCTCAGATCTGGTTACGTGTGGTGTTTCTATGTTAAAATCGAACTCAAAACCACGTTCCTATCACCCTTGAGAATCTAATGATGTCTATCTTGATTCGGTTCACGTAAAATTCGTCAGATTAGGGTTTTGGGCAGCCCTGGTGGCTGCAGATCTAAAAATCTACGTGCAGACCCGTTCATGCGACTGAACCATGCGAATGGACCATTCGTATGACTGGACCATGCTAATGGACCATTCGTACGACTGGACCATGCTAATGGACCATTCGTGCGACTAGACCAGTCGTATGTTCAATAGTGCGACTGGACTAGTCGTATGTTCAATCGCATGAATGAGCCATCCGCATTGACTCATCCGCATTTGTTCCAGACAAAAAAAGAGTCTGGAACTTCTTTTTGCACAGATTTGAGGATGAGTAAAGCATATTCACCCTGAGGTTCTTTTGTCAAATAAGTTCGATGTATACCCCATTATTTGTTGGATTTCTAGAATGGGTGAATGTAATTGGAACACGAAAGAGAGAAGAGAAGATATCAGCAGTAGGTGCTGATTTTGTGGGATAGTCAGGAGCATCTGACTATTTATGGGCCAATCAAGTTATATCTATCCGCACAGTGAGGATTCTCATTCTTATGGGGAATCCATGTATAGAGAAAGTGAAGTTGCAATCAAAAAGTGATGATGTGAGCAGGTTTCTGATGATGAATCTGCGTGCATGCTGATTTGTTTGATATTATCAGCTGTGGATTGGAACCTTCAACCTTTTGCCCAATACATCATGTGAAGACACCAAGAGAGCACAATGTCTATATATTGGGATATGCTGAATATGAGGGGGAATTTCTGCAGGTGTTGATGTTAATCAGGTTAGCCTGTGTGAAGATTGAAGTAATGGAAAACTATTCATGTCATTATCTGGAAAAAATCAGTCATATGGGGAATCTTGCTGCTATAATGGTGTTCTAAAAAGTAAATGAAAACTGTTGTGCCTAAATTCATTTTCAGGGATGTGTGTAACCTGACGGATCGGCAACATTGGCTAATATGGTTTCGTTTGATTCTATTGGCAACCAGAGCAAAGATTGACTGAAGATTGTAAGAGGTGTTATCTACTATTCGCAAGCAACGTCCAAGGGGGAATTTGTTGGAGCATATATAGTCATATATAGTGTGTCCATCGCTTGACGAATAGTCTAGGCTTAATGTAATACACCTGATATATTGTAAACACTTGAAACTGGGTCATTCGCAGGAGCATATGCGAATGAGACTCAGTCGTACGACTGAGCCACGCTAATGGACCAGTCGTGCGACTGAGAGATACGATTGGGACATTCGTAAGACTGAACCATAAGTATGGTCTAGTCGTACGATTGAACCATATTCATGGTTCAATCGTACGATCGAACCATACGCATGGTCCAAACGCACGAATGGGCCTAGTTGCATCTAATATGGGCCGAGGCCTATATATACCAGTTTCAATGTGTAGAGAGAAAAAGGATTGGAGAGGGAGTCTACCCGAGAGCCTAGGGCTGCCAGATGAGAGGGGAGATCATGCTCGATCTCCCCTTGCCAAGAGTCTTGATTCTTATGTTGTAACGAGCTTGTTATCATTAGGTTTTATCAATGAAACCATTCAATTATAGTTCGTGATATTGATTGTCTCATGGTTTTTGCTGTTGTTTATCCTTCCGTCAAGAACATGCTCGGATGTTTACCGATCCAGCCGACTTCACAGAATCTAACGTTAAGAATCGATTGGGAATCGATCTATATCATTCTATGAACTTGGAGTACAAACTTAGAGGCTTCTGGACGGATAGGGTACGTCTGGAGTCGAAGTGGAATGAATGCTTATGTTTTTCCATGAATTGAGTTGTATTTATAGGTTAGGGTTGCTTATTCGGGTGATTGAACCATTAGTATGGTTCATTCATGCGATTGAGCTATACGGTTGATCCATTCGCATGACTGAGTGTTCAGTCGTGCGACTGAGTCAATCTTATGTGACAATCATATGACTGATCCAGTCTTCTGGTTCAGTCATACGACTGAGTCATTCGCATAGAGTTGTTCATGCGTATGGTCCATCAGCATGGGCCATTCGCATGATAACTTCATATTACTAAGTTTGAATGTATTAATTGTTAAAACATTATATTTATTAATTCAAACAACCACAACATATATAATCAAATCAATAAGCATTACACAACTCATTAATGAAACATTAAACATTATAAATCACAACCAAACAATCTCATTTCATTAAATACCCAATATTACATCAGTGTAAGACTTATTACATTAAGATCAAGATCTAGGAACATATGTATCAACAAACTCCCCATTGGGCCTAGATCTATCTATTGCCTTACCTGGTTCATAAGTTCCTCAAACTTCTTGTACTTAGCTTCTCTAGTGACTCTTGTATGTATCTCGAAAGCAAAACAGAGTCTTATGACATTCTGGAACTGTAAAGCTTGTACAATATCTTGTGAGTTGTAGAACAGTGGCCACTTGTATAATGTATAAACATCATTAGCTGACAAGTTGGTTAGCCACATAGGGTCAAACACCCTAATGGTTTCCATTACACCATTCCTGTTCAAGACTATCACAGCCTCTCCTGTTCTCCAATCGTAGTACCACCACTTGAAGTGTGGAGTGAAGTCTTGTGGCATCTCACGTAGTGGGATCTTTGACATTGTACGTGGTGGACTCCACTTCAACACAACTTTTGGTTTGCCAGTTATGGCATCAACCTCAGATCTTCTGATGTACCTCGTTGGTTGTTGAGGTTTGAAGTTGACCCATCTGGTGTGGAACTCCCTTTTTAGGGCTGCCTCAAACCAGCCTGGCATCTTACGATGGTCAACGTATAGCAATTTTAACTTTGCTAACTGGTTGAGCTCAAAATCGGGAAGAGTCTTCAGTCATGTGGGAACCTGAAGTACTCAATTCCCTTCTCAAGTTTAACTGCGTAAACATTGAGATCCTCAAAATATGCCCACACTATGATTCTGCCTGCCACCTTTTGATGTTTCTTGATCTTATACAATTTGGTGTAGACAGTTGACGTTGAGGCACTGCGTTGGGCTTTTATCTCCTCAAAACACACTGTCCATTCTGCCTTCTTAATGTTGACTTCGTCGTTTGTGGCTTGGGCCTTCTCCTTATCTTTTTCTGATTCTTGCTCCATTTTATCCAGAGTTTCAAAGTATCACTGACAAGAGTGTCACCTAGATTTGGAATGACATTTCCCTCGTTGTCAGTATACTCTGGATAATGTTGTGCAGTGACATCTTCAATCTCAATTTCATCAACATCTTGAAGCTCATCATCACTCTCCACATGCACAGTTTGAGCATCTTTCACAATCTCTTTAGCGTTTATCTCGAACATTTCGGCGATCTGCTCGTCAGTGAGATTGTGAATGATTTCTTCTACTTCAGGAGTATACATTACCGATCTCCTGATAACACCCTGCAGATCAAGAATCAACGTAAGTTGAGTCTTGACCTGTTGCAGGGGAGCAATATCGTGTTCATCTCGTTGGTAGTTTGGATCTGCTTGATTTAAACATGTAACACATCAATAGTTAGTAAGTAATCAAAATAAAGACATTTACATTAAATATATACATTCATTACATTAATTTGAAACATGATCCAGATACATATGATTGAAATAATAAAACATCTAAGCATTACTCTTGTCCTGGATCATCGGCTCTTCTGCTGACAGGGCAGATGTGGAGGCACCTTGATCTTGTGCTCTCTTGGTCCTCTTTTCACTGGCAGATGTGGCACCCGTAGCAGGTGAGTCGTCATCATCATCAGCACCAACATCATCTTTAGCATCACCAGCATCATCAGTATCATTATCACCATCCTCATCCTCATCATCATTGTCATCATTACTATCATCCCCATCTCCTTCCTTGATCTTCAGGGGCTCTTCCTTTGAGCCCTTGAGACGTAGCATGATGGTCTTGTTTGTGGTCTCCAACTCCTCAATTCTTTTTGCTAATTGGACATGCTGCTCATGGAGTTAGGACATCTTTGCCCGTTGAGCATCCATCTGCTCTGCCTGCTGAGATATTTGTAGAGCCTGATGAGAGATCTGCTGTGATTGTGTAGCTATAAGCTCCACTAACTATCTGAGCTGAGCAGTCTTCTCTTCGTCTGCTGCTAACAGCCTCAGCACCATACGATTAAGTGCTGAAAGCTGTTCCTCAACCCCACTGGGAGGCAGAGGTGATGCAGAAATGTAGGAAGAGTGTGATGGTGGTACAGCATGGTGGCTAGTGGTGGTGGTGGTGGCTGTGGAAAAGATTAGGGTTGGTATAGGTAGAACTGGTGAAGGTATGGTGGTAGTGGGATTGGTGGTAGTGGTAGTGGTTGTGGTAGTAGGTGGAGTGCTGTGGTATATGTAGTGGTGGCTGTGGTGGTAGGTGGAGTGGTGGTGGTAGGTGTAGTGGTGGTGGTGGTAGTGATGAAGGTGAGTCGTCTCTTCTTCTTCTTCATGCCGTGGGGCTGAGCCATCCTCTTCTTCCTCGATCCTGTCGAGGAGGATGCTCCCCCTAGAACACGGCTCGGCTGATCGGGAGCATAAATAGGATCATTCGCAGTCTCTCCCGACCCGCCGGGGCGTTCACCAACCGCCCGAGCCCCCGTTCTGTGGCAACTACTTTACTGCCCACAGTCCGGGTCAGAGGCTCCTCATCTGACTCCTCCTCCTCACCAGATATGAAATCCTGGTGGAATCCAGCAGTCTCTGCTACATCTCCAGTGGGGGCAGATGCCGGAGATGCTATATCAGAAGTGGGGGCCCTTGATTGAGTGGGCCCTGCATCTCTAGCATCACCGCTGTCGTCGTCATCGGAGTCATCCTCCGGAAGCTGTAGCTGCTCAACCTCAGAGTCACTGTCCACATGACGCCATTTACGCCTGCCTGGTGCCACGTATTTCTCCTTGGCCAGATGCCCGAAAAGTCTCCTCACAGGGGGCTTAACCTGCTTCCCCTGTAGACCTTCATACGACCTAGAGTAGTGTCGTCCATAACCTCTAGGATCACAGCATCCTCCTTCTCCTTTGGCAAGGAAGGGAGCTTCCGATCAATAATCATCTGCATGAATCGAGGGTACATACAGAAGCCCTCCTTCCCTTTCCCCTCAATGTTCTCCACCAAGTAGGTGAAGATCATCCTGGAGAAGCTGAACGGGTGGTTCAGCACTAACGCAGCATACGCGTTCTGAATCTGATCAGAGAGCTCATCATAGCCTCCCTTTCGAGAAGCTATACACTTTAGCAGAACGTGTGCAAGGTACTTGAACTGGGGGCACAGGTTGCTCTTGTTGAGCACCCCTGCATTGATGTCCCCCGAGTACTTGGCCCTCAAGAAACAACCTCGGATAGTAAGAGGGTGTAGTCGTGTGGGGCAGTCAGCGTCATCCCCAAGCTGTAGCACTGTCCTGAGATCATCCTCAGTGATCTCTATGGCCTCTCCAAATATAGAACTACGAATGCGATGAGGCTCGGAGGATCTATCAACTACAGCGCCTTCCTAGAAGGCCTGCTGAATCGAATGATACGGTGTACACGGAGTAGATATGGCATGAGAGATCCTCGATCTCCTGAGAAACATGATGATGCTTGAAAAGTCTGAAGCATGTCTGGATGTCAGATCCAGATGAGCACATATGTTGTGTTTAGTGCTCATAGTCCACCGGCTCGCCATCTGTTACACAATGAACATAAACGTTAATATTTGTTGATGAATAATATATTGAATCACTTGGACTTGAATTTCTTTCTATTCTGTCGTGCGAATAAGACTGTGCGACTGAGATCTAGTCGTACGAACTACCTTATACGTACGACTTGTCATGCGACTGAGCTCATACGTATGTAAACTCATTCGTGTATATCAGTCGTGCGATTGAACTCATATGCATGGTTCAGTCATGCGGTTTAGTCATTCGCACCACTCAGTCATGCGACTGAAGTTCATCAACCTGTCCATTCGCATGACAGACTACTGTTCAATTCAAATTCAAGTTTTGATCAATTCTTATGATTAGACATGGTGTTTTGGTTCATTGGACTCGCAATCATTATACTTAACACCTAATAACATTAATTTCAATTGTTGCTTGGATTAATTAGGTTATTTAGTGAAACAAGTCTTGGTTCTTGGTTTGGTCCGAACTTGCCGATTTTGGAGTCAAATCTAATGAAATATGATTGGATTGAACCGCATTATACCTGTATAGTCAGTGGAAATTGTCAGTACACAAGAATTAGTGGTATAATAGGCTCAAACGAAATTTTGGCAGAGTAACGACGTGTCTTGCGACTTAGGGCGATTTTGGGGGTGATGAATGACTGCGATCGACTCACCCTCTATTTATACTAGGGTTACTTTCAGTCATGCGACTGAATCATTCGGTCACCTTCATTCATGCGATTCGCCCATTTTAGGTGTCCAAACGTGTTATTTGAGTCTTACTGATGGTCCAATCGCATGTATGACCCATACGTGTGAAGTAATTGTGCGATTGGCCACATTCATATCCTTCAATCGTGCCACTGGTCCATGCTCATGGTCCAGTCGTGCGAATGAGTCGTACACATGGTTTTTGACTTTACGACCATTTTACATTTTACACCCCTTGTTAGTTATGAATAAACATTATGTGCATTTGATCATCTCAGACATGATCAGTTTACCTTGAAAAACCTTTGATCACCTCAGACGTGATCCTTTTAAAACATTTTGTCACCTTAGACGTGACTCATTTTAGTTTGAAAGCACGTGTGGTCACCTCAGACGTGAACCTTTTAGATGATAAGTCCCTTAACAACTCCCATGACATAGTCCGATACTGAACAAATTAAAATAGACTAACTTTGAACAGATTAAAGAAATAAAACTAAAATTTAAAACTAAAACTTGTTTTTATGTTTTTGTGAGGGTTAATTCCTAAGATGTAGTTCTAAGGAATAATCTTTCTGAGAAAGCAGTTTCAATCATGTAAACCATACGTGGACCAATTCAATTTGGAATCATACAAAATACTCAAGCCATTCAGGACAATTGTTATTCATCTAGAGTCATTTCGCAAATTCAGGAAATCATACTAGAAATATTAGGTCCCCACACTGATTTGGACTTTCAAGAATTGTAGCCATAGTGATTGTCAGTATACTAGTCCTCTTAAATCCATACACAGACTTTCAACACAAATTGGTGATAATTTAAGATTTGTTTATTTCAACAAGCTTTTATGGATCCCACACTTATATGGTAATCAACATTCCTCAGGAGATTTTTGAGCGGTCTTAGGGTATTTTCCAAGAAGAAACTATTCTTAGAACTGTCAAAGAGAAGCCAAGCCTCAGGTCAGTGCCACCGCACAGCAGAGAGGCGGCAAACAACAATGACGTCTAGAATATATAGGTTATGCTTATCCTCAGGTCAGTGCCACCGCATAGCAGAGAGGCACATAACCTATCTTCTTGTTTGAGCAATTTGCACATATCTCACCAACAACATACGCTATTAGATTGATTGCTTTTGCATTTTATGTGCCTTTGCTCATACTTTGGTCTTTCGCACACATTTGTGGCGTGTGTTTTGTTCATCACCCCTTATTGGAATCTTGTTGATTGTGTTAACCAGGGATAAGGTGTTATCCATAGCTAGTCAAACATTTTAGTTTATTTTTGAGATCACCAGAAAGGTCTAGTCATCTATTGTGTTGAATCTACCGACATATCATCTGTGGTCTAGCAACCTCTAGGTCTACTTTCTTATGTTACCTTAGTAGTATCTAGTTTATCTATCATTTTTCCTTTCATATTGCCCAGACTACACAGACTTATACTTAAGCTTTGCATCTTTTTCAATTTACAATTTTAAAGTCCCCAAATGGTTTGATCCTGTGTACTATCATATTCCATAGATTGAATCGGTATCACACATACGACTTTATTTTAATTCGCTACCTTCTCCTCCTTCCCTCTTTTTTTATTACTACCTAAACCTATTCTCCCCTTAAAATTATAAAACCATCACGGATTAGCGTTTTCTTGACGGAAGGATAAACAACAGCAAAAACCAAGAGACAATCAATATCACGAACTATAATTGAATGGTTTCATTGATAAAACCTAACGATTACAAGCTCGTTACAACATAAGAATCAAGACTCTTGGCAAGGGGAGATCGAGCATGATCTCCCCTCTCATCTGGCAGCCCTAGGCTCCCGGGCAGACTCCCTCTCCAATCCTTTTTCTCTCTACACATTGAAACTGGTATATATAGGCATCGGCCCATATTAGATGCAACTGGGCCCATTCGTGCGATTGGACCATGCGTATGGTTCGATCGTATGAATGAACCATGCGTATGGTTCAATCGTACGACTGGACCATACTTATGGTTCAGTCTTACGAATGTCCCAACCGCATCTCTCAGTTGCACGACTGGTCCATTAGCATGGCTCAGTCGTACGACCAAGTCTCATTCGCATATGCTCCTGCGAATGACCCAATTTCATGTGTTTACAATATATCAGGTGTATTACATTAAGCCTAGACTATTCGTCAAGCGACGGACACACTATATATGACTATATATGCTCCAACAGATTCAGTACGTTATTGTGTCTACGTGCGTTCTCCCTGATTGGATCGCCAATCAAATAGGATTTCGCACTATTTGGTTTGGTTTAACACGTTAATCAGTTGGTGTTTTGTTCAAATACCAGATCCTAACAGATCCTAGCCATTAGTTACACCAAACAACGCAACAATTGCAAAACATAATCTTCAAATTAAATAAAGTTTCTTAAAATCATGATTAAATACGAAACATGAAAATAAATGCGGAAGCGTATAAACCATAATTTAAATGGCGCAAACACGCCCAAACCAAATAAATATAATTTATAGATAAACGTAGATTGTTCATTTGACTCTATGATGATGAATGCAATGTGAGATGTTCCTATTCGTGCGCAGCTTAAGAACCTGAAAGAAACATGCTAAAGTGTCAACATAGGGTTGGCGAGTTCACAGGTTTATCAGAAAACAATAAGTAACAGTAATGAAATGCAGATTAAGTAATCCAAGCATATGAGTAGGTAGCTAGCCTACAACAAGTCACTATGAGTATGAATTTCATGATCGAGCTGATAGTAATAATATAATGAATGCCCCGGCTGTGGATAACAGACCACAACACTGTAAAATAGGCTAACCATTCACCCGTTTGACCTCTAGTCAAGCTAGCGCGACTAGCCCAGGTGGGGTTTGTCAAACCCAGTAGATCTACTAACAATCACCTCGCTAATTCCATATTAACGGTCTGAACAAGGCGTAGTGGTATCACAATAGTAAACCAGTATATGCAGTATTACCAATCTAAGCATTATACGTTTATGAAAAACAGCATGTTTCTCTCCCCCAAAAAGAGAGTATGATATGAAAGTAGGGCTGAGAACTCACCTCAAATGCACAGCAACAAAGTAATGTAGAGAACAGGTAATTAGGTTTCCGAATAACCTGAATTAATATTAATTTACACTATTAATATAAATTGTTAAATATAAATATAAGGAAGGTACGGTTTCATGTTTCATGACTTGGTTCGGTTGTCGACGGTTCCCAAAATTTTATATATATATATATATATATATATATATATATATATATATTATATATATATATATATATATATATATATATATAATATATAACCCACCTACTATCATATAATTTATTACTTTGCATCTAACATGTCCCCAACATAAAATTTACATACCCATGCATACAATCCACACCAAAAATATACAACCCAAACATGCACATATCATAAACACTTCCCATGCGTATCACATATACACATTCGCATCATCACACACATTCGCATCATCTCCATCCGTATCATCACCATTCGCATAATCACACAAACAAACTCACATGCATAAACATACTTCATGCGCCCAACTAATGAAATCATAACACACATACACACACATTGTCACACACATATTGTCACACACATAGATTCATCATCGCACACACACATCACCCATGCACAAACCTCCAACCCAAATATTCTCGGATGGAATCCCCCCTCCTACCTAACATCCATGTTTCAAACTCAAACACACATTATTTATATACATGCATTCATACCCAAACTAACACATCCACATCGCAGAAGGTAAACAAGAGCACACTCATTATATACATATATATACGACTGGAACACATACATATACATACATCATAACATTGCCAAATCTCCAATAACACAACACATATACAAAATAGCATACACATATGAAGAACACATATGGATTTGAACATGACAACCAAATATGAAACCGCACGAACCATACTTATACATGCGAGTCATCAACGATAATAATAAACTGTATAGTAAACGAACCTACGGATTGCACCTCGTGCACGTACCGCCGCTTGGAACCGTGAGAGGAGGATGATCGACGACAATGCCGGGGAGCCGCTTGATTACAATCGATCAGTGGGCGCTGCTGTCGAGACTAGGAGAAGTTTAGCTAGGGTTTCAGGGTTGTGAATAAGAAACCGAGGGGAAAATGATGAGGGGAGTCGGTTACAGGGGTTGGGTATATTAATAAGGCTTTGATTTGTAATTTACATATTTGGTCCTTCAAGGTATGTATAATTTACATTTTAAGGTTTTTAATTAGTTTTAGTAGTTAGTTTTGGGTTAATTTAAAGTTAGCTAGTAGTAATCATTATAAATATCTTCATTTAGTAAATGAAATCGAATAATCATCAGATAACGATTGGATAACGGAACGGTGTTAACCTGAAAGTACGGAGTGTCATATTTACTAAGCTATCATTATGGTCTAATAACCTAGCAAATTTTAAATCTATGCTTTCTCTAAATTTATTACAATCAGAACAAGCATGATTATTGAACAGTTGGTAAGTAGTACTTACCTGAGATGGTGAAGATGAATCAGCCATGAGTGCAGAGTCTGTTGTCTCTGGTTCTGGTGATTCTGAAGTTGTTGCAGATTTTCCTTCTTCAGGCATGTAGTTGACCACTGGTGCAGTTTCTTCAGAGTTGGACATCGCGAGCTCTACTACTATGTCTCCCTCACTAGCAGAATCATCATCTATATCTTCCACACTAGCAATGTTGGATTCTCCCGGTGAGACAAACCGAAAGCTCCAGTCCTGTCCTTCATCCTTGTTAGCAGTCAAGGCTTTAGGATCCTTGCTTGATGAAGTAGGACCGCTAGTGGGTTTCTCCTGATGATTGAAAGATGAGAAAGGATTCCTATTTCCAATCTTCTTGGGCTTCACACACTCCTGTTTGAAGTGTCCCTTCTCACCACAGTTGAAACAGGTTACCTTTGACTTGTCGAAGCCAAAGGTTGTGTCCTTAGTTGCAACCAAGTTCTTTCCGGTCTTCTTGACAAACTTCTTAGCCAAACGGACATGCACTTGCTTAGGCCCACATGATATCCATCCGTTCCAACTCCATCTCTTCCACCTGCTTGTAATCCTTATCAGCCAGATGGCAATTCCATATGTTTCTAGCAATTAGTCCATCATAAGAGTGAACTACAACAGCTAAAAGATCCATGTGTTCTTTTTCCACCTCAACTGTCACATTACCGAAGTTTTCGGTCTTCAGTTTTGTTGTATTGGCTTCGGGTATAATATACTGGGTACCAGACGACCGTGACATTTCTGACCCTGAATTAGATGCTTGAGCAGGACCAGCTAAGCTTGACACAAAGGCAGTCTGCAGTGGTGCTCCAGATGTCCTGGCCTGAGGAGTCGTGTTGTAAAGCGCAGGATTCTGATCATAGTTGGACTTTCGGGCTCTATACTTCATCCTTAGCTTTTCCTCTCTCAGTTTCAGAATGAAGTCATTGATATCTAACTTCGTTAGCATACCATTCTATTTGAGATTTGAGACAAAGGAAGCCCATTTCTCCGGTAATCCACCAGCAAAGTTGGACACTTTATCCTCTATTGACGTCGTTACTCCATGAGTGTGCATCTCACTCATCAAGTGGTAGAATCTATCGATCACGTCATCCAGGCTTTCTTTTCCCATTGAGGAGAATTGTCAAACTCCTTCTTCAAAGCCTTAGCCTTAATAGCCTTGAGTGAGGCATTTCCGTCATACCTCTTTTCCAACGCATCCTATAATTTCTTTGCTTGCGTATACTCTGAGTATTGATGGAAAATATCCTTTGGAATAGACTATGTAAGCAAAGCATAGACTTTCTTTTCAGCATTGTGTTTGAGCTTTTGTCCATCAGTCATTCCACTTAGTGTAAGTTTGACACCATCAGCTCCTACTGGCATGCTGTACCCCGTCTCTATAGCCTCCCACAAATTGGTATCTACTCCATTTAAGTAGATTTCAAAACATTGCTTCCATTGTGGGTACTCGTCTAATGTGATTAGCTTAGGGGTTTTATTATGATTCCCCACTTCATTCTCCAATAGTAGTAAGTTCTGAATACGTGTGTCTCTTCCTACTGTGTATGCTGAATACTGGTCCTCCATTTCACTTAACTTTAATTTTAAAACAAACTGTTTTATGTGTGCGAATGAAGGTATGCGATTGGACTATTTAGGCGATTGAACTATGCGGATGGTTCAATCGTGCTACTGAACTAATGCGGATGAGTCAGTCGGCCGAATGAACTAATGCGGTTGAACAATCCGAATAGAGTTCTTAGTCGTACAAATAGGAGTATGAATAAGTCCAATCATGCATATGGGAGATGCGAATGACCTCAGTCGTGCGATTGTGTCAATCGTGTGACTAAACCTGCTGGATTTTGAAAATTCGTAGGTTTAACGTGTTTTGGCCGTAAAAACTCGAATTTTCACTAACCCTAATTGCCGTATGTCGGAAAAACTAAACTTTATGACCAGGAAACGTCTAAGACATCGTTTGACACAAAAAGATTGCATTTTTAGTGAAAAAAATACAATTTTTGTATCAAAAACAATTGAATCACACGTAATCAAGAGCCAAAGCTCTGATACCACTTGTTAGGATCGTGTATTGAAAGAAATACTAACTGATTAACGTGTATACCGAATCAAATAGTGTGGAATCCTATTTGATTAGCGATCCAATTAGTGAGAACGCACGTAGAAACAATTATGTATTGAATCTAAACTTTAAGAACGATTTGGAATCCATCTACTGCGATCTATGAACTTGGAACAGGTTCCTAGAGATCTCTGGACGGCTAGGGGTACGTGTAGGTATCGAAATATTCAATGTGTCCTGTTTCTCCACAAATTAAGTGGTATTTATAGGTTAGGGTTTCTCATTCGTGCGACTGAACCATTTGCATGGTTCAGTCGTGCGATTGAGTCATACGGTTGAGACCGAGTGTTCAGTCGTGCGACTGAGCCAATCTCATGTTACAATCATGCGAATGATCCAGTCTCCTGGTTCAGTCGTGCGACTGGTCCATTAGCATGATGTTGTTCATGCGTATGGTCCATTAGCATGGGCCATTCGCATGAGAACTTCATACGATTAAGGTTAAACATATTTCTCAATTATACTTAACTAAGATCTATGTAAACAACCACAAACCTATATAATTAGTTCAATAAGTGTTAACCTACTAATCAATGAAATATTAAACATTATAAGCACAACCAAACATTTGTATTTCATTAAGTACCCAACTATTACATATGTGTAAGACAATACAGACATATTACATTAAGATCAGAATCAAGGTACTCATGTATCAACAATAAGTTCAGGACCAGTGATGAAGTTTTCACGAATGTCGGTCCAGCAGATCGATGATCGGCATATAAGACCATAAAGTGCTTTGAATGGTGCCATATTGATACTCGAGTGATAACTATTCTTATACAAAAATTCCGCGAGCTGTAAATGCGTATCCTAATCACCACCAAAGTCAAGGACACATAGTCATAGAAAATCCTCGAGGGTTTGAATTGTTCATTTAATTTGACCATCAGTTTGAGGATGGTAAGCCGTACTTAAATCCAATTGAGTACCCAAGAGTTCTTGCATAGACGACCAAAAGTGCGAAGTGAAACGAGCGTCTCGATCAGATATGATGTGCAATGGCACGCCATGACGACTCATAATTTCATCAATGTAGATGCGGGCTAGCCTTGAAACTTTGTATGTATCTCGTATGGGTATGAAATGCGCCGTCTTGGTCAAACGGTCAACAATCACCCATATGCTATCATGACCACAAGGGGTAAGAGGTAACTTGGTAATGAAATCCATGGATATATGTTCCTATTTCCACATAGGGATTTCAGGTTGCTCAAGTAAACCACTTGGTCATTGATGCTCGGCTTTGACTCTTGCACATGTAAGACACTTGGAAACATAAGACGCGATATCTTTCTTCATTCCAGGCCACCAATATTGACCACGAAGGTCCATGTACATCTTATCGGAGCCAGGATGAATAGAGTATCGAGCTTGATGAGCTTCGTTCATGATGAAGTGTCAAAGTTTATCATGATTCGGAATCCAAAGTCGATTTAAGAGTCAGTTTTGTCTCTAGTTGTGACTGAACATTAGACATCAAATCTTCATCCTTCCCTTCGTCGGTTAATGCTGCTTGTTGAGCCTCGCGAATGCATAACTCGAGGTCACTATCGATCCTTATGTTTTGAAGCATGATAGTAGCCTCGTTGACATCCACATGAATCTCGGTATCAAATTCTCCTAGCGTATCAAACCATTGCCTTCGATCTCGAATTTCTTGGAGCGAGACAGTCTTGTTATGGACCTTACGACTCAGCGCGTCGGCTACAACATTCGCCTTTCTAGGGTGATTGTGAAGGTCACAGTTGTAATCGCTAATCAACTTAACCCTTCGTCTTTGTCTTATGTTGAGATCCTTTTGGTTGAACACGTGTTGGAGACTCTTATGATCGGTGTAGACAATGCATTGCGTCCCATAAAGATAATGTCGCTAGGTCTTCAAAGCGAAAACCACAGCACCAAGTTCAAGATCGTGGGTTGTGTAGTTCAATTCATGAACCTTCAATTGCCAAAACACATTGACGCGTATGCTATGACTTTGCCTCGTTGCATGAGAACACAACCAAGACCTTGATTAGAAGCATCGCAATACACGGTAAAGTCATCGTTCCCATCGGGAAGTGTAAGAATAGAAGCGTTACACAACTTGTGTTTCAATGTCTCGAAAGCCTCTTCTTGTTCAGGTCTCCATTCAAAGAGTCGATTCTTTTGGGTTAGCGTTGTTAATGGTTTAGCAATCTTAGAGAAATTCGCTATGAACCTACGGTAATATCCCGCTAAGCCCAGAAAAGAACGAACCTCGGTTGGGGTTGTGGGAGCACACCAATTCTTCACGGCTTCAATTTTAGCAGGATCAACGTGAATTCCTTGGCTATTCACCACATGCCCTAAGAATTGAACTTCCTCTAACTAGAACTCACACTTGGAAAACTTGGCATATAATTGTTCCTTCTTCAAAAGTTCGAGAATTTGGCGCAAGTGTGTCTCGTGATCGATTTTCGTCTTGGAATAGATAAGGATGTCATCAATGAACACGATCATAAACTTATCCAAACATGGTTTACATACTCGATTCATGAGATCCATGAACAAGACAGGTGCATTAGTCAAACCAAAAGGCATAACCATGAACTCGTAATGTCCATATCGAGTACAAAAAGCGGTCTTTGGAATGTCATCATCGTGAACAAGTAATTGATGATACCCAGAACGTAGATCGACCTTTGAGAATTGAGTTGCTCCTTGAAGTTGATCGAAGAGATCATCGATTCGAGGGAGAGGGTATCGGTTTTTGATGGTAAGCTTGTTGAGTTCTCGATAGTCGATGCACATACGAAATGAACCATCCTTCTTCTTCACAAACAGTACAGGTGCACCCCACGGTGATGAACTAGGATGAATGAATCCCTTATCGGTCAACTCTTGCAACTGACTAGCTAGTTCTTGCATTTCAAATGATGCAAGACGATAAGGTGATTTAGCCACAGGATTTGCACCAGGGATTAAGTCAATCTTGAACTCAACTTCTCACACGGGAGGTAGTCCCTTAAGATCCTCGGGAAAAACCTCAGGAAAGTCCCGCATGACAGGAATGTCTTTCAGTTCCTCACCCTTGGCTTTCGTATTAACTACATATGCCATGAAAGCCATCTAGTTTTTACTTAAGCATTTGCGGGCCTTGATGAAATACATAAGTTTGAGTCCTTGGGATGATTTCTCCCCAAAGACTTTCAAAGTATCACCAGTCGGTAAAGGAATTCGGATGACTTCTCGAAGCACAGAATTTTCGCACGATGCTTGGCTAGCCAATCCATGCCAACAATAACATCAAAGCTTCCCAGTTATATAGGAATGAGATCGATGGAGAACTCATGTTCGTTAAGGCTCAAGGTACAATCACGTAGTACGACGTCAATGATGATCGATTTTCCATCGGCGACTTCGACCATGAAAGATCTTTCCAGATTAACATGTGGCTTAGAAAGTATAGGCTCAAATTCCAATGACACGAATATCCTATCCACACCCAAATCAAACAGTACAGATGCATAATGACTATTTGCAAGATACATACCTGTTTGGTAATAACCTATTATTGGTATGATGAACACAAAGATAGGAATTTTTATAAGACAAGAAATGATTTAAAAGGAGTTCAACGACGTACCATTTACCATGTCGTTGTTGGCTTGGGCTTGATTGGCGTTGTTGTTGAAAGCCCTTCCATGAGCCGGTGGCACGGTTCCCGTATTGCGAGGACATTGCGGACGAATATGACCAGGCTCGCCACAGTTATAGCAGGTTCGGTTGGTAAGCATTGTAGTGTTGTTTAGTGCATGAAGAAAAGTAGCCACCAAGTGCCCATACTTTCCACACAATGAGCAGACTCGGCATGGAATGTTGCTCGCGTGCTGGTACTTGCACGTGTTACACATAGGATATGGACCAACATAAGCTTTAGCCATGGGAGCTTGATTTGCAACCACCATTTGTTTTTAAGGAGCATTTGGGGCGGTCACAGCGTAGTTGCATGTCGGGGTGAACTTACGCTTCTTGTTTTGGGAAGATGACTCAGCCCTTACCTCCTTTGCTGCCTCGGGTGTTACCTTTACAGTAGACTTGGAACCCTTTGCTGACATAGTGCTAGCTCTAATATGATTCTCGATGAGCTACACGGTGATAGTAATTGCCTCCTCCAAAGTTATGGCCCTACTACCCACCACGGCATCTTGAATTTGAGGTTGCACCCCCTTGATAAATTTCTCAATGTTACGGGACACGATGTCCACCATGTGTGGTAGGAGCATACTTAACTCATGATGCCGGGTGGAATAAGCCAAGTGATTCCCACCATCTTGTTTCAGGTTCCAGAACTCCTCCTCTAGCTTTTGCAACTCGCTCCTCGGGCAGAACTTTTGAATCATGATATCCTTAAATTCTTCCCAGGGAAACGCCAACGCAACCTCAGCCCCACGGTTTCTCTTTTCACTATTCCATCATGTGAGTGCCGTTGTTGAAGGACACTTGTAGCATAGCGAACCTTGAACTCGTCGGGGGCACTCACTAACAATGAACATGTTCTCCATGCTTTCAAACCACTCGATAAGTCCAGTGGCTCCTTCTTTTCCACTAAAATTAGTGGGTTTACACAAGTTGAAGTGTTTGAAAGTGCAGGTGCGAGTGTTCCCTTGTTGATTGTTGCTATTCTCTCCATGAGCACCGTTATTGTTCCCATTGGTGTTGTTATTGCTATTAGCCATTAGGGTGCTATTAACTTCAGCAACCATGGTTGGGATGACGGCAGCCATTTGCCGGGCAATCATGGCGGCTAGCTTACGGTCGGAACTTCCATGCTTTCCATGGTGACGGGACATGATGGATATACAAAATGAGTTAGTTATGGGAATGATGGTAATAAAGGATTGTAGTTTAAACAAAGACAAGCTAAGAGTTGTAAGGTACACGAAATGATTCCATTGGTAACGCATTACCATTAGGAAACGTTGACACGTCAAGGTGAATTGACCCATTTGCCATAGAAACTTGTGTATATTGACCATAGTTTATCACTCATCCTAGAAATCCCCAGGTAAGCATGACTAGTCCCGTAGGATTTATGCGAAATGCTTGCCTTAGCCCGAAGGCCTTTTGCCAGGAAATCTAGGATACAGGTGTCTATGTGTCACACAATATTCCTTAGGTTCATGGAACCAAAACCTTGATGAGATTTATATAGATTAGACATAAGTCTAAAGATCCAAGTCATAAGCATAAGCATAAGATTCCACGTGTCGTCAAGAATAAGATTAAGAGGTTTCATGTTCGGGGAGAGTCAAAGAGTCAAAGATAAGTTTAGGGAGACAAGTAACAATGTTTAGGCAATCCTATGCTAAGGCATCAAATTGCACATAGGAAGGTATAGCATTATGTAGCATGCAAACTATATAATTTACAAGATAGAATTATGATTCTATAAGGTTCATGCATACACTATAGTCTAGGTCACCATTTCTAATAACCTAAATCCTTATAGTTATAGGCTCTGATACCAATCTGTCACACCCCAACCTTGATGGCGGAATCATCGAGATGTGAGAGTTAAGATCGTTCACAGCCACATAACGCTATTATTAAACCCAAATATATTATTCATAAGTTTCAAAGGTAACATTACAAACATAAGTCTCAAATAAAGAAGTTAACAAGCATAATAAGAGATATAACATGCTCATTCATTTATTTTGCTAGGTCCATTCCTAGGTGTGAACAAGCTTCAAAAGTGGCGATCAAACTTGAGTATTTCCTAAAACATATTAAAAATAAAAGGTCAACATATTGTTGGTGAGATTTCCATAGTTTTCAATACATAAGTATATAAAAGATGGCAATTCATGTTGTAAGATAGAGAACAAAGTAACTAGGGATGTAAGATAGAATGCACAATCAAACCTTGTTAGATTTTTACAAGTCTCAAACGTTTACAAGTATAAACGATTAGCTAAGTGTACTTGGATCAACCAAGCAGTCTTGTCAGTCCCATAGATCTATGACGTCGCCAGGCTAGCAATAGTTAATGATTGTACATATATTTGACATTACATGGTAGCTACAAAGTTCAACTAACCACAACACACAAGTAAATTGCCATAAGTTTACAAGAATCAAACGTTTACAAGTGCAATGATTATAAAGTAACATGTTTCACCCCAAAGTGTGAAAATATGAAAAGCGGGTATAGAAATACTCACTCGGCAAAATAAGTATAGGAAATGATGATTAATAAGAAGATAATAAACAAGGTTCCAACGTAGTTTTTCACAATGCACCTAAAATGTATATTTACAAGATTTTTAAGTTTAATAATAATAAGTTTAATAAATTAACGAGGACTAGGATCTCAATTGGTATTTGGGGGTTTTATTAATTAAATTAAATTAAATAGAATGAAATAATTAATTATATTTTGATTTAATGAGAAAAAAAACTATACTAATTAAGTATTTTAGTATAAAGAAATGTGAGAAAAACATTTGTAATAAAATTTAGTTATAAATTCGAATAAACTTTTATAACTTTTAAAATAACCATCATTTAGACAATAACATATATATATATATATATATATTATATATATATATATATTATTTGAACAAATAATAATTTAGTTAATTCAACCACTATTTAAAGTCTATTTTATAAAAAAATAGACTAAATATATTATTGGTCTAAAATATTTAAATAAATTATTAAGATAATTTACGAAATAAATTTGCAGAAAATATATGGTGTCCTTAAAAAATTAACAAATTTAAAAAAAGCTTTTTTTATAAATTTTAAAAAAAATCTGGATTTAATTTGAAGGCCAAAATGCCCTAAAAGAAAAACATGAGGTTCCTCGGATTCGAACCGGGGACCTCCTGTTTAGGAGACATGCTTGTTACCAGCAAACCAAGGGTCGTGGCCGTGTTAGGTCTCGGCCCTTAATTGTTAAAAACATACTTATTCAAGAATCCCTCAAATCCGATAAACCCTAGATTGTTCTTGGATCCAATTGCACTCCGATTCGATTCAATTGCCGATTAGATTCATGGGGCTTTTATTCCCCATGTAAAAACGTGTACAATGCCTACTGTAATTACCCGAATTGGAGTGTTGATCAACTAGAACGAAAGAAGAACATGCCGCAACCAAAGCGAGTTTGGTTGATGAGAAATTATTGACGATAGTCAAATCAACTTCGTGTGTAGCTTCAGAGAATGCTCACAATTCAAAGCCCTCTACCAATTTCTATTTAGGTTGATTGGAAGGTGGGTTTTGATAGAGTTGCAGGTCCGATGAAGTGGGCGACGCGTTTGCAATGAAATTGAGTTCGTCAGATGGAATTGAAAGTGGTACGCGTTTAGGAATAGGTACACGATCATGTAGGATTATTTAATTTGATAATTATCAGGTTTTAATGGCCGTACATTGCGGGTTTGATGGTCGACCGTTACCCGACCTTGTACCCACTCGCATCAGATATTAGAGTCCATTTAATGTCCTTTAATGGGTTTGAATCGACTTCACGAACAGATTGGAACGATTTGAAGTTGTAATTTGAACCGAAACAAACATTTGGAGGTCGCCGGAGGGTGGCCGGAGCTCGGTTGCCGAAAGTGCGGGGTAAATGGGGGGAATGGTTTGGGTTTTATAAATTTACAGAAACAGTCCCTCAACTTATGGATGTTTATTATTTTATGCCAAAACCTTTTATTTAAAGTTTATAAAATGACATTAAGGCCCCCTTGACTTATTAAATCCAAGTTTTTAAACATTTCTAAGTTTAATAAACTTTTACAAATTATTATTATTAATAACAACATTATTATTATTATTATTATTATTATTATTATTATTATTATTATTATTATATTATTATTATTTATTATTATTATTATTATTATTATTATTATTATTATTTTTGTTAATATTGTTATTATTAGTATGAGTATTATAATTTGGTATTATTAGAAACATTAATTATTTATTAAGTAATAATTAACTTCATAAGCTTTCAAGTTAAAGAATTAAATAATTAGACAAAAAGCATAAACGGCCCATAAGTTTCACATATGGCAACAATGGTCCTTACAAGAATTAACGATGCAAGCTTTTAATTAAACCAAAAATACAAGATGTTACAGTGATTGTGGACCGTTTGACCAAAACGGCACATTTCATACTAATACGAGACACATACAAAGTTTCATGATTGGCTCGTATCTACATTGACGAAACTGTGAGTCGTCATGGCATGTCGTTGCACATCATATCCGACCGAGACGCTCATTTCACTTCGCACTTTTGGTCGTCTATGCAAGAACTCTTAGGTACCCAATTGGATTTAAGTACGGCTTACCATCCTGAAACGGACGGTCAGAGCAAACGAACAATTCAAACCCTCGAGGACCTACTACGTCTTTGTGTCCTTGACTTTGCTGGTGATTAGGATACGCATTTACCGCTCGCGTAATTTTTGTATAACAATAGTTATCACTTGAGTATCAAGATGGCACCATTCGAAACACTTTATGGTCGTAAATGTCGTTCACCCATCTGCTGGACCAACATTGGTAAACACTTCATCACTGGTCCTGAACATATACAAGAAACGACTGATAAAGTCTCCATAATCCGTAAGTACCTTGAAGTGGCAAGAAGTCGAAAAAAAGCTACGCCGATAATCGACGTAAGCCATTGGAGTTCCAAGTTGGGGATATGGTTCTCCTAAAGGTTTTACCATGGAAAGGTGTTGTTCGCTTTGGAAAGAAGGGTAAACTGGCTCCAAGATTTGTAGGACCTTTCACATCTAGGAATGGACCTAGTTAAATAAATGAATTGTCTTGAATTATTTCTTATTACGTATTGTTAATTTCTTATTTGAGACTTATGTTTGTAGTTTTACATTTGAAACTTATGATTATCATATATGGGTTTTAATAATAGCGTTATGTGGCTATGAACAATCTTAACCTTCACATCAAGACGTTTCCGCCGTCAAGGTTGGGGTGTGACAGATTGGTATCAGAGCCCATAACTATAGGGATTTAGGTTATTAGAAATGGTGACTAGACTATAGGTTAGGCATGAACCTTATAGAATAATACTTATATTCTTGTAAAAATACATTGCAGGACCGGTGAAGGGGGTCACTTACAACACAACAACACAAAGAGGAGAGTAACTAAACTTTATCAAACAATGAACTGGATTAATCACAAGTAAAGACACTAAGAACACAAGTAATTAAGAGATAGAACACAAGAGCAAGATACACCTAAGAGGTGGGTTTTCAAGATTGCAGTATATTGTTTTCTTAATGTTCTATTACAAGTGTTACAAAGCATAAAAAAAGTTACAAGAACATAAGATACTTATGCTACATCCTATAGCCGGCCATACTTTGAAAGCTAGCTGGATACAATTGAGTAGACACAAAACAAAATCAATTGTAGAGTCAAAAGGCAGATCGCCTTTTGACTAGTGACTATGACATGCCATAGCTCACATCCTTATCTATTACAAAAAGGATAAAGTACATGAAGTAGAAAGTTATAGACTCAAGACCTCAATGTACAGTTACCAAAAGCATGGACCTTTTCACCAACTCATGTAAGTTGGTGACTTTAACGAGTTGCAGCAGAAAGAGTCCAGCTTTATCTAAAAGTACATAAGATAAAGCATGTTGATAAAAGTCTTCGGAAGAAATCTATCTTCAAGAGTTGAGCTTCGGAAGACTTTGTCTCTGAAGCTTCGGAAGACTTCATCTTTGGCTTCGGAAGATATTGGTCTTGGCTTCAAAATATTTCACACTTAGAATATTTCAGTTGCATGTGTGAAACTTCTGAAGCATTCTTCTTCAGTACTTGTGTAGCATGCATGCAGAAAGACTTTGGTTGTTTCAGCCTTTATACATATTCTCTACAGACTCCCCCTAGGCTAATGCTACCAAAACATTTGAAGACTTCAGATATCAATAGTCCTCATCAAGATAATAACCAGCCCTTTCTTTATAAGATGATCAGGATCCTTTAGACTATCAAAGTATCTTCTCATGTCAAAGAGATCATGCAGAGGCAATTGAAACATGTCTTGCTAAGTGTAGACATTCTTAGTGCTATGATCTCTGATGACATGCCACCTTTCTGGATTTGTAGTGTATGTCCAGGACAGGATGGGTCTTTCTGATACTAGAGGAGCTATTGAAATAGGAGATGATGGAGCATCCTCTGGCTGCACATCCTCAAGATGTCCTGACTTATCTTGAGATTCAGAAAAGGATGCAGTCTTCTTCTTCTTTGGCTTTGGTTTAGAAGTCATCCTTTTCTTTCTCTTTAGATCTTTTAACTAAGAAGACTAGCCTGCAGTACCAGATTGATCTTCATTGTCTTTCTCAGTTGGGTCTTCTCCTCTCACAGGTTCAGATTGAGAGTGAGGTTGACCCTGCTATGGATCAGAAGATGAAGCTTGCTGAGATTCAGTAGGAGGTTTAGGTTGTGTAGTCTCTGATTGTTCAATCTTAACCTCCATTTTAGGTGGGGCTTGACTTGGAGGGGAATGTAAGTCAACCAGCTCTCCACTCTTTATCTTCTGCTTGATCACCCTGATATGCTCATCCATAGTGGATAGAGACATGGGGCCAAGTCTCCTTCCGGAGAATCCATATAGCTTCAAGAAGCTCATCATCCTCTGCCTGTCAGCATACTTCTTCATATTCTTTTGGATGATGGCTCTTGACTTAGCAGCTTCTTCACTTAGCTTTCTTTTGGTTGTCTTTCTTTCCTTGACTATCTGAAGTTCAAGTTGTTTAAGATACTCAAACTCAATATAGTCAAAGGGTAAAGGAAGAAGTGCTTCTGCTTGATAGAGGCCTGTGGCACTCAGGTAGTTGATCATCTTGATCCTTTCTTCTTCTTTATCTACCTAAGGTTCTTGTTGAGCCACATCCTCATATGCAGGATTTTCTTGAACTGGAGAGAGAGTAGGCACATGCTTGTATAATCTTATCTTTCTTATGTCTTCTTTGATTTATAGTAGAAGCTCTGCATCTTCTGCCTCCTTCTTCTCCCTTGACCTTTCCAGGTCAACCAGTTCATTTAGTTCCTCCAAGGGGAGAGAAATGACATTGTCTATGTCATAGTTCCTTGTCTGCAGATAGTTTATCCTGACTGCCCTTAACTCATCATTCTAGGTATCTGGTCTGGGGGCAGCCCTGATTACAGACTCCATGAGTCTTGAAGACTCAGAAGAGGAACTTTCTCCCCTCAACTTTCTTTTCCTCTCTCTCTTCTCCTCCTCAATCTCCTCAGAAGTCATTTTTCTTTTCCCTTTGTCACTCACAGACCTTTGTGACTCAGGGTGGAGAGAGATTTGGCCTTCATTGCTTGGTGTAGCTTCCAAGCTCTGGCCAGAGAGAGGTTGAGAAGCACCTTCACCAGCAGGTGTCTCAAAAAGGGAATTGATCTCTACAACAGTTGTTGGTGATAAGACAGGGCTCTTAGGTTCTGTCAGTCAAGGTTTCCCCTATGAAGCTAATCTTAGGGTCTGCCTTAACATCCAGTTGACCGAGGACGTTGCCTGATTCCCATAGTCTTTTTCTAAGGCTGAACTCTGTAATGAACTGGTCTTGGATTCTTTGAGCCAACTTGTCAGCTTGTCTTGATTGGCTTGGATTGACAAGTGGCATGCTGACTAAATCCAAACTGTCGTAGAAGTTCAAGGTCTGAAAATTGAAGATCTTCTGCTACCCTTGAACTTTTATGATGATTAGGGCTCTCCTGTTGTTGTCATACCTCCACCCAGTGATGTGATTAGAAGATGGTGGAGATGACATGGCCCTTGGTATCCCTTCCTCAAACAGACTTTGTATGAAGGAGTCTATGTAGTCCACATCAATGTGAACTTAAGGAGGTTGCTAAGAATGTACAATTGCAAGTGAGGATGGTGAGTCATCAGTGTCCATTCTCCTTGAAGAACTCCCAGGTTCTGTGATTGTAATGACTTTCTCCCCCTTTTTGGTAGCATCACCCACTTGCATAGGTGAGCCAGGATTAGGTCAATCACATCCACAGGTTCTTGTGTTTCTGGTTGAGCTCCTCTTAAAGGTCTCCCAGCTAGTTGTTCCTTAAGATATGAAATCTCAAGGTGCTAATCATTGACCCTGTTCTGCAAGGTAGTCACTTGAGATTCAAGGTGACTAACCTTGGAGACTAAATAGGTGCATGTTTGAGACAGTTTTTGCACCTTTAGTCTTAAATTCCCATCATCTTCATCAGAAGAATCATTGGGGGATGGATTGAACCAGAGTCCTCACTCTCACCACCAGCTTCAGGTTCTTGGCTGTTGGATTTCCTCTGCTCACTGGCAATCTCAGTTGAGATGTTAGTGGGCTGAGTTGCCATGGTTGAGGTTTTAATGATGTAATCACTTTCAAAAGTGAGAGCCTCTTCCATATGAACATCCTGAACAGGTTCAAAAGTGTCCACCTCAGTAATAGGTGACTGATGGGGGCTAGAAATAGGAGCCTCAGAAGCACTCATCTCTCTTTGAGTAGGGGAAAAGAAGTTAGAATCATATTACTCACTGAAACCTAGATCTTCATCAGTGTAGAAGTCAATATTGGGGATTGGTTGGTTGAGATCTAAAGGCTGGGGATGGTAACTGTCCCCTGAAGGTTGATCACTTGAGTGTTGAGACTCAGAGTGATGGCTTAAGGTAGTTTGTCTTATGAGCACATCAGGATGAGCATGAGGAACCTCAGCACTGATCCTTGAAGAGATGGGAGTGGTCTGCTCCTCAAGAGAAGTGGGAGCTCCAGTGTCCACTTCTTCCTGTATGGGTAAGTGTATAGGGACCTGCACAGACTAAATAGCCTGAGTAGGGGTTTGTTTGGATTTTCTTTGGTAGGTGAGGGTGATTTGTCGTTGTTTTGTTGGTAAGGAAGTAGAAGGTGTGGGTTCAACACTAGCTGGTGCTGCTATGTTGTCACCTTGAGCAATGAGCTCTAACATTTTCGGGACCAGGGCTGTTTCTACCCTAGAGAACCCATCAGTGGGCTTTCTTAGTATTTTAAAGATGCCGGGCTTCATCTGTCCCAGTTTAAAATGTTACATGTTCCCCTTAACTGTGAGCCCAGTTCACAGTTAAGAATGTACTGGACATATCTAGGGAATATGTAATATTCTAAGGAGTCCAAGTTTGCAAGCAAATTAGTATAAACAAACTAAGAATACCTGAACTTGACCCCCTGAATCATTCCATGGACAATGAAGGAGAGATTCTCAGGAATCTGGTCCCATCCACTATGCTTGTTTGATAAGCCGTGGATAACCACATGGAGCAGGAATCTCCATTGGGATGAGACCTTCCTTTTCCTGAAGGTCTTGACAGAGTAGTCTCCCTCATAACCTATCTGCTTAAAAGAACGATTTACAGCTTCCTTTGGGAAGAACACCTCACCTTTTTCATCATCCAGCTGAAGATGCATGTTGATAATGATCAAAGTGATGAAGACTGTTCTCCCCTGCACTATGGCAGACAGTGCCTTCTCCCCATCCATTACGACCTCTTGGAAGGTCTTCCAGAATTCTAGCAGGTGATCCTCATAGAGTGGAGGATCAATGGTTAGGGAGGTGAAGTAGTTTGACAAAGCTAAGAAGCAGCAAACCTCTGAGAGATGAGGATCTTTCTCAGAACTTAACAGAGCAACCTGATTATGTTGCCTATGTAACTGCATGGTAAAGTTCGGGTCATTTATGTGAAGAGGGTTGGACATTATGAGGTAGCTTAAGGATAAAGAAAGAAAGAAGAAAGTAATTTCAGAGAGAAATTTTAGGGTTTTAGGTTTGGAGGAAGAAGAAGATGATAGAAAAAGGGGGAAACCGTTGGGTTTATATGTGAAAAAGGATTTCAGATAAAGTTTAATGAAAGAGGATAAATTTGAAATTCGGATGTCGGTCTCACCTCTGAAAAAGTAGTTTAGTTTTGCTAAAAAAGTAGTTTTCTTGGAAGTCAAAAAGCTTTCGAAGGTAAATTATCTTCAGAATTTTTAATGAAAAAGCTTCCGAAGCTAAAATGACTTCGGAAGAATTTCCTGAGAGTTTTGAAAATTTTGCTTCGGAAGAAAAATTAAGACTTGAATGCTTTGTTTACCAAAGAACAAAGCTTCCGAGAGTTAATTTGCTTCGGAAGAAAAAGGTTCTTGAAAACATATAAGTGTCTGAGACAAGCATTTAAGCTTCAAAAAATATTTCAAAAATTCTTCCGAAGGTAAAATTTCTTAGACAGTTATTGTTTTGAAGGTATGATTTTCTTCTGAAGATAAAAACATATCTTCTGAAGTATCAAAAATTTTCAAAAACCTAAGGAAAGTCTTCAAAAAGATTCCATCCAAAGAAAACAAGAGCTTATAAAAGTGATGAACTAGATAACTTAGGACACACATATTTTAAGAAATAATAAGAATTAGTTTTAAGAAAAACCTACTCAAAGTTGATCATCCCAATAGCTGATATAGATATTAAATCTCTGTTCATCAAAAGCCTTTGTAAACAAATCAGCATATTGTTCATCTGTGTGAACTTTGACTAGTTTAATTAATCCCTTTTCATAATTATCTCTTATTAAATGACACCTGATGTTGATGTGTTTGGTCCTTGAGTGTTGCACAGGATTCTCTGTAATTGAGATAGCACTATTGTTGTCTATGTGAATGGGAGTCTCCTTGAAGTTTAACCCATAGTCCAGCATCTGATTCTAAATCCAAAGTACTTGAGTACAGCAGCTTGCAGCAGCAATGTATTTAGCTTCAGCAGTTGATGCAGAGACACAGGATTGTTTCTTGCATTGCCATGAGACAACCCTTCCACCAAGAAACTAACATCCCCCAAATGTAGACTTTGCAGTCATGTTGTAACCACCATAATCACTATTTATATAAGTATACAGATTGAAGTCAAGATTTTTAGGATACCATAAACCAAGTGTTGAAGCACCTTTAAGGTATCTTAGAATCCTCTTGATAGTGATATGGTGAGACATCTTAGGGTTGGCTTGATATCTTGCACAAATACATGTAGCAAACATGATATCAGGCCTGCTAGCTATAAGATACATAAGAGACCCAATCATAGCCCTGTAAAGGTGTTCATCTACACACTCCCCCTCAAGATTAGGTCCAAGGGAGTGGTTTCTAGCTATGGGTGTCTTAGCAATCTTACAATCAGTCATGTTGAACCTCTTTAGTATGTCTTGAACATACTTTGACTGACTAATAAAGATGCCATCTTCAACTTGCTTCACTTGAATTCCCAGAAAGAAATTGAGTTCCCCCATGGCACTCATTTCAAATATGTCCTTCATCAGCTTCTCAAAGTCTTTGCAGAGCTTTGGATTAGTTAAACCAAAAATGATGTCATCATCATATACTTAAACTAGCAATATGTCATTTCCCTGTCCTTTGATGAAAAGAGTTCCATCTATAGTACCTCTCATGTATCCATGTTTACAAAGATACTGAGATAGTGTCTCATACCACTTCCTGGGTGCCTGATGCAGCCCATAAAGAGCTTTGTCAAGCTTGCAAACATAATCAGGATGATCAGGATCTACAAAACTAGGTGGCTGTTTGACATACACCTGTTCATCAATCACTCCATAAAAAAGCACACTTCACATCAAGTTGAAAGACCTTAAAGTTTTTGGATGCAGCAAATGCCAGGAATATCCTAACAGCTTCCAGTCTTGCTACAGGAGCAAAGACATTAGTGTAGTCAATCCTTTCTTCTTGTGTGTACCCTTGAACAACTAGTCTAGCTTTGTTCTTGATGATAATGCCTCTATCATCTTTCTTGTTCCTAAACACCCATTTGGTTCCAATGGTACTCTTCCCATGAGGAAGAGGACAAAGGTTTCAAACTTTCTGCCTTTTGAATTGAAGCAGCTCCTGTTACATAGCTTCAACCCAACTTCCATCCTTCAGAGCCTCATCAACTTTCTTTGGCTCTATCTGGGATAAGAAACAAGAGTGAAGACAAACATTTGCTTCATGGGTTTATCCTTTTGTTCTTACCCCTGTGATAACATCTCCAATGATGTTTGTGGTAGGGTGAGACTTGTGGATCCTTAGTTGAGGGATCACAGCAAGTTGTTGAGAGAGATCTAAATTAGAGAAATTTAGATCTGGCATAGATGTTTCACCCACCACATCAGCACACTTATCAAGAGAAACTTGATCCAATGAGTGTGTGACATCATATCCAATGAGTGTGTGACATCATTGATGTTGTCATCTATGGAGTGGTTATCAGTATTAAGAAACTCCTGATCACTATCACCACCTCCATTGTTTTCTTTTACATGTGAGGCATCTCTATCTAGTTATGGAGCCTCTGAGCTGGAATTTGAAGGCATCCCAGATGTATCAGCTGTGTTTGTCATTGTAGTGCTGATAGAAACCTCATTTGCAAAAGTAGTTCCAACTGGAGCTGAAGATGTGTTACTTGAAGGTCTTCTTAGCTCAAATCTTGGATCAGGATCACCTGTGTTTAAATTTTCTGCAGATCCTGAAACAGTCTCACAAGATTTGTTAAAATAGTTAGTAACTAAATCAAGATCAAATAGCTAATCAGGACCAGAACCAGCCACACAGGGTGTGTGTTCATTGAAAGTCACATTGGCTGACTACTCAACAATTCTAGTTCTAAGATTGTATACTCTGTAAGCCTTAGCTTGGGAAGAGTATCAAATGAAGTGTCAATCATCTGATTTCTTAGCAAATTTGGCAATTTGATCCTTGGTATTCAAGATGGTGCAAGGACATCCAAATGACCTGAGAAAACCAATGAAAGGTTTCCTCTTATGCCAAAGTTCATAAGGAGTCTTGCCATGAGTCTTAACCACTAAAACTCTGTTTTGCATATAGCAGGTAGTGTTGACTGCCTCTGCTCAGAAGGTGATAGGCAGCTTAGAGTCAGACAACATGGTTCTTGTAGCTTCAATTAGTGTCTTGTTTCTCCTCTCAGCAATACCATTTTGCTGAGGAGTCCTGGGAGCACTGTATTGTCTTGTAATACCTTTTTCATCACAAAATGTATCAAGGATTTGGCTCTTGAATTCAGTTCCTTGATCACATCTTATGATTTTGACCTTGTGATCAGATTGATTCTCAATCTTCAAGATGAAACTCTTTAGAATCTTAGGAGTCTTATCCTTAGTTCTAAGGAAGAAGACCCAAGTGAATCTTGTAAAGTCATATGTGATCACCAAATAGTAAGAGGTCCTTCCTAGACTCATTACACTGGTGGGGCCAAAGAGATCCATATGTAACAAGTGTAGGGGAGTAGTGATGGAGTTCTTTTCCTTAGGCTTGTGAGATACCTTGTGTTGCTTCCCTTTCAGGCATGCAACACAATGGTCATCACTTGTAAACTCTTTCTTTGGCATTCTAGTTACCAAATCATTTTTAATCAGTTTATTCATATTCTTAAAGTTTACATGGCACATTCTTTTATGCCATAGGAAAGACTTATCACTATTTGCTTTAGACAGAAAGCATGAAACTTCTCTAGAAGGGGATGTTTCTTGCAAATCCATCTTGTACATGTTCCTTTTCCTGGGGGCTCTAAGCAGGATATGCTCATGAGGAATAATCACCCCGGGCTTGAGAACAATGCAATCATGCTCAGTAAAGAGCATGTTATGAGAACAATGCAATCATGCTCAGTAAGCTCCTTGACAAAGTTTACCTTTTCAATGCTGAGCTTACCATTTGTGACCTTGCCCCTTCCAGAAATGTAACCACCTTCATCTCCTCCAAAAGCAACTGGCCCTCCATCAATCCTTTCAAAGTTTTGGAGTAGTGACCTACCTGTCATGTGCCTAGAACAACCACTGTCAATGATCCAGACATTTTTGTTTGTCTTGAGCTGTCCCTGCACAGTGAAAATGATTAGTTACATTTGGAAACCCAAGCCTTACTTGTATTGGGCTCACTAAGTGAAACAGAAGGTAATGCAACAGTAATAGATCCTATAGTTATGCTTGGAGAATCTTGAGTTGTTGTAGATGGAAAATTTTCAATCACTTGGTCTTTCTTAGACTTCCACACCACCTTTGGAGTCTTGGACTTGACCTTTAACACTTCGGATGCTTTTGATACTTTGGAAGTTTTGATGACTGAACCTTCAAAAGATTTTGCAGACACTGCAGCAGACTTCAGTGCTTCGGAAGTATTCCTTTCTTCTAGGACCAACTTTTCTTCCGAAGGCAATTTTCCATTTGCCTTCTTCTTAGATTTGAAGCTTCAGAAGGAAACAGATTTTCCTTCCGAAGCTTGAATCTTCTTAGAACTCTTGGAAGTCCTTGTCTTGGTCATGTGAAGAGTACCCTTAGGATTGTATGTACAATCCTTAGCAAGATGAGAAGTACGCTCACACATAACACACTCCATTTTCTTTTTCCCAAGAGCCTTCTTCTGGGAATAAGACTGACTTTGGTCACATCCCTTCTCCACCCTCATCTTTGCAGATGCTAAAACAGTCTTTTGGGCTGGGAACTGTTATGGAGTTTGATGGTCCAGGCTGTGTAGCAGTGATACACAACAGATCAGTCTTCTTCGGGGTACTAAGATGATTTGAACAAGAATCAGAACTCTTAGTAGAAGAGTGTAGGTTGATGTCTTCGGTCTTTACTACTTCAAACCCTGTAGAGATAAAAACTTGCTTCTGCTTAGAGTTGAAAGTAGCCTTGATCTCTTGAGCCTTCCTTGCTTTCCTTTTGCTCTTTCTAATCAAGTTCTTTCTCATTGACTTGGTCATCACAGTTTTCTTCTTCTCCTCAGAAGGATAGTGGCCCTTTTTAGAATCCTCCTCTTCACTCTTCTCAGAGAAATTCTTCACTATCACTTTTTCATCCTCTTCATTCAAAGAATCTATGAGAGGAAGCTCATCTTCATAAGTTCCACACCTAGGTGATCTTACTGACAAGATTGTGTGTGGAGGAGCTATCTCATTTGATCCTAGTCCCTGTTTGTTTTGATAGCACACCTTGTTGTACAGGGATGAGGATATCATGTTCTTGAAGGTCTTTTCTTCAAGAACACACTTGTCTGCCCTGGCTTTGCTGATCACATGCTCAGCCTGGCACTCAGTCAGCTTGGTTATGAGATCCTTGATTTGAGTCCTAAAATCTGTATGCTCATGTTTTAGAACTGAAATAGTTTTCTTTAAGTCCTCTATCTTCATTTTATAATCATTTTCAGACTTTCTAAAATCAGCTTTTAAAATGTTTAAGGACTCAAGATCAAATCTCATCTCCAAGTTATAGGACCTATATATATTAACTTTAGCAATGCATTCAGGGGTACAGAGATGTTCCAATACCTTGGCTTCATCATGATCTGCCATCAGTGCTTGGTTTGGAGAAGCATTTTCCACCTAAAAGCTCCAGTCAAAGCCTCCATCTTCAACGGCAACAGCAGCCTGCTGTTTTGGCTTCTCATTCTGGGGAGCTTTGTCAGTGTAGTTAGGTCTGGACTGTGTTTGGCCACCATTTGTTATAGGTTCCAAACACTCCCTGTAAAAGTGGCCCATCAAGTTACAGTTGTAACACTTGACTTTGCCTTTGTCCAAGCCAAACTTTCCACTGGTTGCATTGCTTGGAAACTTCCTTCCAGTCCTCTTGTAGAACTTCTTGGCTCTATGAGTAAGAAGAGCCATCTACTGGACTATCTCCATATACTCCATATCATCTGGATGGATACAGTCCAAGTCTTCAAGAGTGAAAAGAAAGCTGCCATAACTTTCATCAGAAGACACAAAGGCTTGAGAAGAACTTGTCTCTTGGAATGGGCTTCCTTGAGTGTAGTTCTCCCTTGGTGTCTCTAGGAAGGTGATGAAAGGACCCTTTAGTGAGTTGTTAGGATAGCATATGAGATGATGTTAGGGTTCAATGCTATCCCTTTCAACCACATGCAGGGTTGAACCCATTTGATTGTTGGAGTTGCCAGATGAACCTTGCATGTTCATCTCCATCTGGTAGCCATTAAGAATCCTATATAACTCTGTCAGAGTGAGATTTTTAAGATTCTTAGTCCTTTTAATCACCACACAGTAGTGTGTCCACTACCTAGGAAGTGAGGACATGAACTTCCTTACAATGACCCTATTCTCAAGAGGAACTCCTCCATCCACAAGGGTATCCACAATCTTAACATACCTGAAGTATTGCTGAGTCATGGTTTCACCTATTTTGAAGGTGAAGTTTTCACACTGCTGCTTCAAGAGATCCTTCTTGTTCTCCTTAGCTTCAGAGGAACCCTCATACATTAGTTTCAATGTATCCCACAGTTGTTTAGCTGTTTTGCATTTCTTGAAACATCTGTATACAGAGTTTGGAAAAGCAGTCTGAAGGGCTGTGATGGATTTTCTATCAATCTCAACTCTCTTCCTGTCTTCATCAGAGTAGTTTGCCACATCTTGGGGATCATACCAACACTAGTAGCTGAAGGGGTGCTTCATATGTAAGGTCCATTCTCAACAGACTCCCACATTCTTGAGTCTAAAGACCTGATGAAACCTTCAATTCTCAGGCACCAGGTGTCAAAGTCATCAAGAGTGATTAGTGGGGACTTGTTCGTGGTTCAAGTTTCCATACCAGTCATGGAAATGGCTGCCATTTGAAAAGTTGAGTATTTGTGTGTGAGGGATCTTAAGATGGTGAGATCTTATATCAAGAGCCTAGAATGCTCTGATACCTAATGCAGGACCGGTGAAGGGGGTCACTTACAACATAACAACACAAAGAGGAAAGTAACTAAACTTTATCAAATAGTAAACTGGATTAACCACAAGTAAAGACACTAAGAACACAAGTAATTAAGAGACAGAATATAAGAGCAAGATACACAAGAGGATGGTTTTCAAGATTGCAGTATATTGCTTTCTTAATGTTCTATTACAAGTGTTACAAAGCATAAAACAAAGTTACAAGAACATAAGATACTTATACTACATCCTACAGTCGGCCATACTATGAAACCCAGCTGGATACAATTGACTAGACATAAAACAAAATCAATTGTAGAGTCAAAAGGTAGATTGCCTTTTGACTAGTGACTATGACATGCCATAGCTCATATTCTTATCTATTACAAAAAGGATAAAGTACATGAAGTATAAAGTTACAGACTCAAGACCTCAATGTATAGTTACCAAAAGCATAGACCTTTTCACCAACTCATGTAAGTTGGTGACTTTACAGAGTTGCAGCGGAAAGGGGTCCAGCTTTATGGAAAAGTACATCAGATAAAGCATGTTGTTAAAAGTCTTTGGAAGAAATTTCTCTTCAAGAGTTGAGCTTTGGAAGACTTTGTCTCTGAAGCTTCGGAAGACTTCATCTTTGGCTTCGGAAGATATTGGTCTTGGCTTTGGAAGATTTCACACTTAGAATATTTCAGTTGCATGTGTGAAACTTCTGAAGCATTCTTATTCAGTACTTGTACAGCATGCATGCAGAAAGACTTTGGTTGCTTCAGCCTCTATACATTTTCTCTACATACATTGCTTGCATGATACATAATGTTATGCCTTCTTATAGGCAACTTGATGCCTTAGCATAGGATTGCCTTATGAATGCCAAAACTTTGTTACCTGTCTCCCCTAAACTTATCTTTGACTCTTTGATTCTCGCCAACAAATGAATGTTCTTAATCATATTCTCGACGACGCGTGGGATCGTATACCTTATGTTTATGGCTTAAATCTTTAGACTTTATGTCTAATGTATACAAATCAAATCAAGGTTTAGACTTTATGGCAAAAGACCTTCGGGCTGAGGTAAACATTTCACATAAATCTTACGGGACTAGTTATGCTTACCTAGAAATTTCTAGGATGAGTGATAAACTATGGTCAACATACACAAGTTTCTAAGGCAAATGGGTCAATTTACCTTGACGTGTTAATGTTTCCAAATGGTAATGCGTTACCAAATGGAACCATTCCATGTGCCTTACCACTCTTGACTTATTTGTATTTAAATTACTATTCTTTGTTATCCTGATTCCTGTGTCTAACTCATTTTGTATATCCAGCATGTCTTGTCACCATGGAAAGCATGGAAGTTCCGACCGTAAACTCGCTGCAATGATCGCCCGGCAAATGGCTGTTGTGCTCCCGTTAATGGTTGCTGAACTTAACAACACTTTAATGGCCAATAACAACAACACCAATGGAAACAGTAGTGGTGCTGACAACAATGCCCATTGGGGAAAAAAGCAACAACCAAAACGAGAACAATCGCACCTGCACCATAAGCATTTCAACTCGTGTAAACCCACTAGCATTAATGCAAAAGAAGGAGCCACTGGACTTCTCGAGTGGTTCGAGAATATGGAGAACATGTTCATCATGAGCGAGTGTCCCGATGAATTCAAGGTCTGTTATGCTACGAGCGTTATTTAACAACGGGCACTGTGGGACAGTGAGAAAAGGAATCGAGGGACTGAAGCTGCCTTGGCACTACTTTGGAAGAATTTAAGGATATAATGATCCAAAAATTCTACCCGAGGAGTGAGTTGCTGAAGCTGGAGGAAGAATTCTAGAATCTTAAGCAAGATGGTGGAAATCACTTGGCTTATTCCACCTGGCATCATGAGTTGAGCATGCTCCTACCACACATGGTGGATACTGTGCCTCGCAACATTGAGAAATTTATTAAGTGGGTACCACCTCAAATACAAGTGGTGGTTGCAAAGTTGTGGTTGCAAATCAAGTCCCCTTGGCGAGAGCTTATGTGGGGCCATACCCGATGTGTAATACTTGCAAGTACCATCATGCTAGTAACATTCCATGCCAAGTTTGCTCGTTGTGTGGGAAGTATGGGCATTTGGTGGCTACTTGTCTTCCCGCGCTAAACAATACTGCGATGCTTACAAATCGAACATGTTACAACTGTGGCGAACCTGGACATATTCACCCACAATGTCCTCGCAATGCGGGAACTGTGCCACTGGCTCGTGGAAGGGCTTTCAACATCAATGCCAACGAAGCATAAGCCAACAACGACGTGGTGAATGGTACGTCATTGAATTTCTTTTAATCGTTCTTTGTCTTGTAAAAAAATTCCTACCTGTGTTCATCATACCAATAATAGGTCATTACTAAACAGGTATGTATCTTGTAAATAGTCATTATGTTTCTATATTATTTGTTTCAGTTACGGATAGGAGTTTTGTGTCTTTGGAGTTCGAGCCCATGCTTTCTAAGCCGCGTGTTAGTCTAGAAAGATCCTTTACGGTCGAAGTCACCGATGGAAAATCGATTATCATTGATTTCGTAATACGCGATTGTACCTTGAGCCTTAACGAACACGAGTTCTTCATTGACCTCATTCCTATACAACTAAAAAGTTTTGATGTTATTATTGGCATGGATTGGTTAGCTAAGCAACACGCAAAAATTCTATGCTTCGAGAAGTGCATTCGAATTCCTTTACTGACGGGTGATACTTTGAAAGTCTTTGGGGAGAAATCATCCCAACGGCTCAAACTTATGTCCTGCATCAACACCCAAAAGTGCTTAAGTAAGAACTATGTAGCCTTCATGGCGTATGTAGTTAATACGAAAGCCAAGGGTAAGGAACTGAAAGATATTCCTGTCGTTCGAGATTTTCCCGAAGTGTTTCCCGAGGATCTTAAGGGGTTACCTCCCGTGCGAGAAGTTGAGTTCAAGATTGACTTGATCCCTGGTGCAAACCCTATGGCTAAATCACCCTATCGTCTTGCACCGTCTGAAATGCAAGAACTAGCTAGTTAACTGCAAGAGTTAACCGATAAGGGATTCATTCATCCTAGTTCTTCACCATGGGGTGCACATGTGTTGTTCATGAAGAAGAAAGATGGTTCTTTGCGTATGTGTATCGACTACAGGGAACTCAACAAGCTCACCGTTAAGAACCGATACCCTCTTCCTCGAATCGATGATCTCTTCGATCAACTTCAAGGAGCAACCTAATTCTCGAAGATTGATCTACGTTATGGGTATCATCAATTACGTGTCCACGTTGATGACATTCCAAAGACCATTTTTCGTACTCGATATGGACATTACGAGTTCATGGTTTTGCCTTTTGGCTTGACCAATGCACCTGCCATATTCATGGATCTCACGAATCGAGTATGTAAACCATATCTGGATAAATTTGTGATCATGTTCATGATGATATTCTTATCTATTCCAAGACGAAAATTGATCACGAGATGCACTTGCGATAAGTTCTCGAACTTTTAAAGAAGGAACAACTACACACCAAGTTTTCCAAGTGTGAGTTCTGGATAGAAGAAGTTCAATTCTTAGGTCATGTGGTGAATAGCCAAGGAATTCATTTTGATCCTTCTAAAATAGAAGCCGTGAAAAATTGGTGTGTTCCCACTACCCTAACCGAGGTTCGTTCTTTTCTGGGCTTAGCGGGATATTATCGTAGATTCATAGCAAACTTTTCGAAGACTGCTAAACCACTAACGACGCTAACCCAAAAGAACCGACTTTTTGAATGGGGGCCCGAACAAGAAGAAACTTTCGAGACACTGAAACGCAAGCTGTGTAACGCTCCTATACTAACGCTCCCCGATAGGAACGACGATTTCACCGTGTTCTGTGATGCTTCTAATCAAGGTCTTGGTTGTGTTCTTATGCAACAAGGAAAAGTCATAGCATACACGTCAAGACAATTAAAGGTTCATAAAGTGAACTACACAACTCACGATCTTGAACTTGGTGCTATGGTTTTCGCTTTGAAGATCTAGCGACACTATCTTTATGGGACACAATGCATAGTCTACACCGAACATAAGAGTCTCCAACATGTGTTCAATCAAAAGGATCTCAACATGTTACAAAGACGTTGGATCTAGTTGATTAGCGACTAAGACTATGACATTCGGTATCACCCTGGAAAGGCAAATGTTGTAGCCGACGTGTTGAGTCGCAAGGTCCACAAGAAGACTGTCTCACTTCAAGAAATCCGAGATCAAAGGCAATGGTTTGACATGTTAGGGGAATTTGATACTATGATTCATGTGGATGTTAACAAGGCTACTATCATGCTTTAAAACATAAGGATTGATAGTGATCTCGAGTTATGCATTCACGAGGCTCAACAAGCAGCATTAACCGATAAAGCGAAAGATGAAGATTTGGCGGTTAATGTTCGGTCACAACTAGAAACAAAACTGAACGGCATGTGGTACTTCTTGAATCGACTTTGGATCCTGAATCGTGATAATCTTCTTCACTTCATTATGAGCAAAGCTCATCAAACCCGATACTCCATTCATCCTGGCTCCGATAAGATGTACATGGACCTGCGTGGTCAATATTGGTGGCCTGGAATGAAGAAAGACATAGTGTCTAATGTTTCCAAGTGTCTCACATGTGCAAGAGTCAAAGCCGAGCACCAACGACCAAGTGGTTTACTTGAACAACGAGAAATCCCTATGTGGAAATGGGAACATATATCAATGGAATTCATAACCAAGTTACCCCGTACCCCTTATGGTCATGATAGTATATGGGTGATTGTTGACCGTTTGACCAAAATGGCATATTTCATACCAATACGAGACACAAAAAAAGTTTCAAGATTGGCTCGTATCTACATTGACGAAATTATGAGTCATCATGGCATGCCGTTGCACATAATATCCGACCAAGACACTTGTTTCACTTCGCACTTTTGGTCTTCTATACAAGAACTCATAGGTACTTTTGGATTTAAGTACGGCTTACCACCCTCAAACTGATGGTCAAACTGAATGAACAATTCAAACCCTCGTGGACTTGCTACGTCTTTGTGTCCTTGACTTTGGTGGTGACTGGGATACGCATTTACTGTTAGCGGAATTTTTGTATTACAATAGTTATCACTCGAGTATCAAGATGGCACCATTCGAAGCACTTTATGGTCGTAAATGTCATTCACCAATTTGTTGGACCGACATTGATGAAAACTTCATCACTGGTCCTGAACTTATACAAGAAATGATCGATAAAGTCTCCATAATCCACAAAAACCTTAAAGTGGCAAGAAGTCGCCAAAAGAATTATGCCGATAAGTGTCGCAAGCCATTGGAGTTCCAAGTTGGCGACATATTTCTTCTAAGGTTTCACTGTGGAAAGGTGTTTTTCGCTTTGGAAACAAGGGTAAACTAGCCCCAAGGTTTGTAGGACCTTTCAAAATCCTAAACATGAATGGGAAAGTGGCTTATATACTTGAATTACCTTCCGACCTTAGTGGAGTTCATCTTGTGTTCCATGTCTCAAATTTGAGAAAGTGTTTGGCCGACAAGAGTCTGCATGTTCTACTGGAAGACATCCAGATCGATGAGTCATTGCACTTTGTTGAGAAACCTGTTGAAATTATGGATCGCATTATGAAGAAAACTAGAACCACAACTACTCCAATTGTCAAGGTTCGTTGGGAGAATAAGTGTAAAGCTGAGTTCACTTGGGAGCGTGAAGACCATATGAAGGAGAAATACCCGCATTTGTTCGCTTAGTTCATTCTTAATTTCAGGACAAAATTCTTTTAAGTTTGGGAGACTGTAACATCATGTATTTTAGGGTTATCTATAAGTTAGCATCGTTAAATTCTTATAAGGGCTATTGATGGTATTTATGAAAGTTGTGAGTTATTTATGCTTATTTGTAGTTTGTCTTTAACCCTTAATATAAAATCTAATAATATAACTATTAACTTAAATAATAATAATTATGATAATGGTAACAAAAATAACAACCAGAATAATAATAATGATACTAATAATGAAAGCATTATTAACACAATTAATAGAGATAACTATCAAAATAATAAAACTAATAATAAGATTGTTACTAATAATAATAATTTGTGAAAATATTAAACTTGTAAGAGTTAAAAACTTAAATTAAGTTAGCGGGGTTGTTTTGTCAATTTAGAAACATTAAATATTAAAGTTTAAACATAAAATGTTAACAAAAGGAAACAACAGGGACCATTTATGTAAATTAATAAAACACAAATTAAGTTTCTTTTTCTCATGTTTTTCCGGCCACCATTCCGGCGGAGCTCCGGTGGCCCTCAAGCACCCGAAAATAGATGGTTAAAACAAAATTTAACAATTTTTTAATTACTCTACACCAGCTTCGAACACAATATCGAGTAAAATTGAAGTTATTTCGTGTATTAAATTCGGGGGTGACCGAAACCGAATCGTTCGATCACACCAGAGACAAATCAAACCAAATTGAACAAATCAAGTCGATTGAATGTTTTTAAACGTATGTATAATCATTTCGAAACTAAATGCAGGAATTAATCTGAATTAAATGAACCTTTAATCTCTGAATTATAACCGAACACCTCGGTTCAAAGTTGAAACCCATTAAGGGTAAAATCGGTTAAATTGGGGCTATTTAAACAAGGGAAACCATTTCATTGATCTGTTAGATATCTCAATTTTCCATTAAAACGTACACATATACACAATTCGATCGAGACTTTATCGCGACCTGAGAGTACATTGAAGTGCATCAATCTAAACTCAATCACGTAAGTTACACACATCAACCTACTCGGTTTTGCATAATGAAGCAAAGCCCTAAGTTTAATTTCATTCACAATCGCGAATCGAGGGTCAATTTGATTTAAGTTGATTCTAGGGTTCTTCAAATTTGGGGGAAACTCTTTACTTGAGGTTATAAGGTTTGGAAACCAATATGAACCAAGTTCGTGGCCCTGGTTCACTGGTTAAGATACTCGTCCCATTAACATGAGGTCCCGGGTTTGAACCCGGGCACCATCATGTAATTTTTTAAAGGTTTTAGGCTGAAACAAATTTCATAAAATTTATAATAAATATAATTTTTTTTGTTATAAACTTCAAATATTTTTAAAACCACCTAACTATTTTTGGGAAATTATTTCTTAAAATATCTTAATATTTTTATTAATTATTTTTAAACAAATGATATATTTAGTTTATTTTCTTATAAAATAGACTTTAAACAATTGTTATTATTTGTTCAAACATTAACTATATATATTATTATTGTTTAAATGATGGATAGTTTAAAAAAATTAAAAGTTTATTTAAACTATACTTAGACTTTTGTTACAAATGGTTTTCTTTTTATTAAAATGATTAAATAATGTATTTCATTTCTATTGTCTCAAAACATGATAAATATATCGTTTTAGTTGGATTTAATTATTAAAATCCCAAATGCCAAATTAGAACCCTAGTTCCCGTTAATTCGTTAAACTTATTATTAAACTTAAATCTTGTAATTATATATTTAGGTGTATTGTGACGGTTTACAATTGGAACAACACTTATCATTAATATTATTAATCATCAATTATATATTTATTGACCAATGAGTATTTCTATACCCTTTTTTGCATATTTGTACACTTTGGGGTGAAACATATACCTTATAATCATTGCACTTGTAAACTCGTTTGATTCTTGAAAACTCTTGGCAATTCACTTGTATGTTGTGGTTAGTTGATCTTAGTAATTACCATGTATTGACTATTATATGTTCAATCATTAACTATTGCTAGCCTGGTGACATCATAGATCTATAGGCTTGACAAGCCTGCTTGGTTAATCCAAGTACACTTAGCTAATCATATAAACTGTAAACGTGGAAACTTGTAAACTATCAAGGTTTGATTGTGCATCTGTCTTACATCCCTAGTTACTTTGCTTACTAACTTATAATATGAATTGCCATCTTTTATATATTTATGTATAAAAACTATGGAAATCTCACCAACATTATGTTGACATTTTATTTTTAACATGTTTCAGGAAACAGGCAAGTTTGATTGCCATCTTTGAAGCTTATTCACATTTAGGAATGGACCTAGTTAAATAAATGAATTGTCTTGAATTTTTTCTTATTACGTATTGTTAATTTCTTGTTTGAGACTTATGTTTGTGGTGTACATTTGAAACTTATGATTATCATATTTGGGTTTTAATAATAGTGTTATGTGGCTGTGAACAATCTTAACCCTCGCATCTTGACGTTTCCGCCGTCAAGGTTGGGGTGTGACATCTTGTAAAGGACTACGTTGGAAAGTTGCTTATTACTCTATTTTTACCCTCATTTATACAATTATACATCAAGTGAGTATTTCTATACCCCTTTTACTTATTTTTACACTTTGGGGTGAAGCATGTTACCTTATAACTATTGCACTTGTAAACTCGATTGATTCTTGTAAACACTTGGGTAATTCACTTGTTTGTTGTGGTTAGTTGAAGTTTGTAATTACCATGTATTGACTATTATATGTGCAATCATTAACTATTGCTAGCCTTGCGACATCATAAATCTAGGGCTTGACAAGCCTGCTTGGTTAATCCAAGTACACTTAGTTAATCGTATAATCTTGTAAACGTGTAATCTTGTAAACTATCAATGTTTGATTGTTACATCTGTCATACATCCCTAGCTACTTTGCTCACTTACTTATAACATGAATTGCCATATTTTATATATATATGTATGAAAATTATAGAAATCTCACCAACATTATATTGACCTTTTATTTTTAACATGTTTCAGGAAACATGCAAGTTTGATGCTATCATTGAAGTTTACTCACATCTAGGATTGGACCTAGATTAATAAATGATTAGTTTTGGATTATTTCATACTATGTTATGTTTGCTTTCACATTTAAGACTTATGTTTGTAATGATACATTTGAAACTTATTATTATAATATTTGGATTAAGTAATAGCATTATGTAGTTGTGAACAATCTTAACCCTCACATCTCGACGATTCCGCCATCAAGGTTGGGGTGTGACAGTATAGGAGACGACCTGACAGACGAGTTAGGAGAGGAAGGAGGAGTGTGAGAAGGAGTGGTAGAGGAAGTGGAGGTGGTGATGATGGTTGCCTTGGGCTTGAATTCTATGGGCTGCTGACTGACTAAGTCTGTTATGAGGTTAAAATGAGAGTTGGACCTGGGCTAATGTTGATTGGGTTGGTAGTAATTTCTATGTTAGATTAGGAGTGGACTTGGTGTGGGATTATAGTAGGCGGTGGGCAAGAAGTATTTGGGCTAGGATAATTTTGAGAGTCAAAAATATTATTAGGTGAAGTGGAAGTAGGCTGAATTGGTGGAAAAGGAAGAGTAGCATGGATGTGTTGGTTTTGAGAGTTGTTGTGTTGGTTTTGAGAGTTTATGTGAGGAACAGTGGTAAAAATATTAGTTGATAGGTTATCATTTGGTATATTATTAACAAATTATCTAAAGTAGCCTCTAACAAAATTGTAATGTCAAGGTTGTTAATAGGAGTAGTCATGATTGTTTGATCAAGTGGAAAATACGACTTGTCAAAGCGAGCATGACGGGTGATATAAACAAGAGAAGTGCATGGGTCGAGGCACCAATATCCTTTATATTTTGAGAAATATCCTTTATATTTTGAGCAATATCCAATAAAGATACATGGGATACTCAACGAGCACATTTTATTCAAAGAATAATCCCGAAGGTATGGAAACACCCGACAACCAAAGGTTCTAAAAATATAATAGTTTGGTTTTTTATGAAATAAAAGTTCAAAGGGTGATTTTCCATCAAGGATTGGTGTAGGCAAATGATTTATGATAAATGTGGGGATGAAAAGGCATCATCCCAATATTGTGTGGGTAATTTGGCATGAAACGACATCGCTAAACCGGTTTCAACAATGTGCCTATGTTTCCTCTCCACACGACCATTTTGTTGAGGTTTATAAGAGCACGATGTTAGGATCAGTGATCTAAGTTTGATGGATTAGAGTAGATTGCAGCGGAATTCGAACAATGAATTAGACAATTTAGCAAGAACTCAATTGATATTCAATGGAATGGTACACGGTTATAGAGAGAGAATTCTGCAAAAGGAATATTTCATTCAAATGCTTTCGTGGTGGCTAAGAGTCACACATTACAATTAGGTCAACATTCCTTATATAAGGAATGTGACATCTGCTGATGTCACTTGATAGTGACATCTAATAGAATTATACAAACTACTAAAACTATGCAAACTACTGAGAATGTTCTTAACAACTAAGCACATCTCAAAGAATGCTAAGTACAAGAACATAAAACTACTGAACTAAAACTACTAAAACTATAAACTACTAAAAGGTAAATTACAAGTACTGAAAAGGAAACCATCACAACTACTGAAGTTAATAACTTCAGCTGTTGTGACAACTACTGATCACTCTAGTCTTCAGTCTTTGTCTTCAGTCTTTGTTCTTCAGACTTTTACTTCAGACTTTGTCTTCAGCTGATAGCTTCAGACTTTGTCTTCAATACTTCACTTTCAGACTTTGTCTTCAGTACTTCACTTTCAGACTTTGTCTTTAGTACTTTACTTTCAGACTTTGTCTTCAGTAGAAATCTTCAGATCTTGTCTTCAGACTTTGTCTTCAGACCTTGTAATCAGCTAATGTCTTCAGCTGTTGTGATCTTCTTTAGCAGTTGTAATGTCTGTGGGACTTAGAGGTTTTTCTGATCAGGATCATTGGTTCTTTTGGTCCAACAAACTCCCTCTGAACCAATGCAGATGATCCCACTTATTCTTTGGCAGAAACACCCTCTTGATCAGCTTCAGAGGTAATCATGTAAGCATAGGCGGGGAAAAGGTTTCTGATCTTTTGATTGGCTAAGTATGGAAGGGAACTCTGTCTTGGGGAAACTGGACATAGAGTCTTGTCCCAACCATGAAACCTAATTCCCATAGATGAGTCTGTAAGACTCTCTTGCATAGGCCTCAAGGAGAACAACTTGTTCCTCCTTGGTGAGTTCTTCTGCTTCTCCCTTAAAGAAGAACTCTGGGCCATAATATTCAGACAGATACCTTACTATCTTCCTATTCTTCAACTCAGCAGTTGTGATCTCTCTGTATGCGAATTCATCTGGATGAGAGCCTTCTAGCAACAACTGGAGTTCACTCTTTTGAAGATCTTCAAGTTTCTTGTATAACAGCCCCTTCTTGATCATTTTGTTCTCAAGTAGAGATTAAGGGGTTGTCTTTGAGTTGTGTACTCTCTTGAATTCTTCTATAATCTCCCAGGGTGAGACTACCATAGCCAACATAATTGCAGCATTCAAAGTTTTTTTCACTTGGCCATGATATCTACTTGGTATGTTCTTCTTGTGTATTTGGAACTTACCCTGGGGTCTGGCCAAATCCTCACTCTTTCTCTTTGATGTTGGAATGTATGTCTAAAAGTGTACAGCCTCAGAGCTTGTTTCTTCATTTCTTGAATGGATGAGGACTGAGGGAAGTCCTTGTCAACCATTTTGAGAAATTGCTCATCATGCTGCTTCTGCTGTTCTACTTCTTCAATCTTCACTTTCACCATTTGCATTTGCAAGTCAGGTGTGATCACCTGTTGAATTCTGGGCTCAGGTGTTTTAAGTTTGAGAACAGCAGAGATTGGCAGACTGTCTTCATTCTCATCCTCTTCTTCTTCTTCTTCTACCCTTAACACCCTTCTCCTCCTTCTGGGTGTATCACTGGGTGTGGTTTGAGATGGTTTTTGGGGTAATGGAATTGGTTTTGTGGGTTGAGTTGTGGGTGGTTTTGGTTTAGGGATAGAATTGGTAGATTTTAGAGATGATTGCTTTGAGGGTTGTTTTTGAGTGGGAGTATGAGAAGGCTGATCTAGCAATTTAGTGGTGAGTTGGCTTTTGAGAGTTTGCCATCTCAGTTCTCTTCCCAGCACCTGTTTCATCCAGTGCTTCGATGATCAACCCTTTTTTGTAGCTTCCATCAGAACAGATTTTCTTGGTTATCTCCAAGATACTGTCTCTGGACCAAGACCTCATCTCTATCAATGATCTACCTAGATATTTGGCAATAAACCTGATCATGATCTCCAACCTTTCCCTTTCCATCACACTGTAACTAGCCCATCTTGCTTGAATTTCATTTATCTCCAGCCTTCTGATCTTAACATCTAAGGTGGCTGTGTCATGACCCTATCTGAAGAGCTGATCTATTATTTTGTCCATAGATCTGCTGTGAGCTTCATCAGCTTCTTTGACTGGATCTTCTAAGGACTTTTCTCCATCAGACTTTGACTCGGCACTTCTCTTCCTTTTGTAAGTGATCAGCTGATCTTTCTTTTCTTTGTCTGTGCTCAGCTCTTGCACTGTGATCAGCTGTTTCTCTGAGATCAGTTCTACTTCTTTCTCCAACTCCTTTTCTTTTCCTGGTTCTTTCTTATCTTCTACTCTCTTCCTTTTCCTTTCTTTCACTGCCTTAGACTTAGTAGTCTCCCCCTTTTTGGGTGCATTGGGATCAGGGGCTTGAAAGGCAGAAAGTGACTTGTGAACAGCATCATCAATGAGTGTTTGGAGATTTGAGGAGATCCTCTCATCAATGGCTTTATTTACTATCTCAATGATGATGGGAGTGATGAGAGGTAAGGAGCTTTGAAAGGTTACAACCATCTGCTCAAAGGGGTTCTGTCCCTGAGAGGTGGTGCCAAAAGCAGTGGCTGGTGGCTTAGTTAAGTGTATTGGCTGTGTGTTTGGTGAACCTTCAAATGAAGGTGCCATCTATGGGGTTATTGGGGTAGATGGACTTTTATCCTGAGACATTTTGGCTAGCAGCTCTTTGAGTCTGCTCACCTCAGTCTCTAGGATTGTGTTATGGGCTAAGACATCATAGAAAAAGCCCAGGTCATCATTAGTCTTTGCTAAATCATCTGACCTCCTGATTAAATCAGGATGTACATGCCCTGAGTGTAGATCAGTATATGCATGTGCCCTTTGTTCTTGGTTCTGGGGACTTCCTGCCTCTGGACTGTGTCCTTCATTGGCAGTTGCCTCTGGTGAGGTCTTATATATGTTACCAACTTCATCCTGTTCATTTGCTGAATCAGTAGAAGTGGTAGCCTGACCAGATGTTCTAACCTCCTCTTCTACACTTGGAGATTGAACATTATAACCCCTGTGCTGTGGGTTATCAGCAGCATTTTGGTCCTCCCCCTCAATTGTTGAGGTATTCCCAGTGTTAATTGGTTTCTGGGGAGGGGGTGAGGAATGCAGCTGACTCAGCACTTTAGCAACTATAAAGGTTGGGCTTTGAGGGGCGGTTGCATTTGGAGATTGGTCAGAAGCAGATTGCACCCGGGGTGAGAGATGCTCTTCAATGGTAACCTTCTCAACTGAGATAGGCTCCAGTAACGTGGTATCCCCAAATTTGGTTGCAACAGGATCCTGTGGAGAGGATACCTGTGCGGTTTCAGCTGGTTGAGTCTCTGACATGACTGGGGGGTTAGAACCAGTATGTGTTTCTTGTATTGGTGGTACAGGGGCATCCTCAGGGGACTCATCTCCCTGAGTAGCCTTTTTGGGCTTTTGGGGTTTGGGTTTGGTGGGGACTTTGGATCTGGAGGTGGAGGCTGTGGGTTCCCTCTGCTTGGGTTTGAGCAGCCGGGCAGCCCCTTTGAGAGTAGGGTCAGAGTTATGTCTGGAGTATACCTCAGCTAAGACAGCTATAGCAGGGACTCCAAGACCAACAAGGCCTTCAGATTTTAATTGATTTAAAATTATGGCCATCAGAAACCTGGGATATAGTAGCCATCTGTTTGTCACAGGTTTCTGAGCCAAATCCTTAAGTTTCAAAAACACTATCTCAGAAAAATTTAGATTTTGTAGTTCAAAGATAGAGTACAATACCTGTTGCCATCATGAGGACATCTGATCCCATGAAGATGTCTTTGAAGCAAGGCAGACATTCACCATGTGGAAGATAAGTCTTTCAGCATCATGGTGTAGGAAACAACTGAGGACTTGGTGTTAGTCATCAGTAGTTGTGAAACTACTGAAGACATGGTTTTGTCATCAGTTGTTTAGCATGAAACAGCAGTTTGTGGAAACGACTGAAGAGAAAATTCTCATCAGTAGTTGTCGTCAATTCTTAGCTTTTCAATTGTTTCATACTGTCCTCAACACTTACTCATTAGACTTTTTAACTATTTTCAGTTGTTTCATAGGACATCAGTACTTATCTGTTTTTACTGACATCAGTAGTTATAACTACATCAGTAGTTGTTTACTGCATCAGTTTCTTTTAACAGAAAGTACAGTACTTTTTAAGTAATTTAGTCTTCAGCAGTTATGAAACCAACTGAGACTAAAACTTATCAGTACTTATTTGTGACATGTTTACTAATGGTCATCAGTACTTGTTTACTGAGATCATCAGTAGTTATCACTTATTCATCACAAGGAACTAGTTAGGTTTTGATACCCAAACCTTTGTGGTTTTAGGTCTGTTGTCATCAACAGATTTAACCATAACTTGTTTCTTATGATTAACAGCTGATGTAGATGGAGATGGTGCTGAAATGGATTCCTTGGATTTGGGCTTGGAATACCTTTTCAGTGGTTTGATCATAGGTGCATCTAGTTGGTTAACTCTCCCCAACAAATGCTGAACCATCATAACAAGTTGTGTCTGATTTGTAGCTAAAGCTTTCAGCTCTTATGACACATCAGTACTTGTTTTTGATGAGTTCTTGTGACCCTCCATTTCCTCCTTGAAATTCACAAACTTAGTCTGATTTTTATCATGAGGAACACTATCAGCTGTTTTAGGATAAACCCTATCCTTCTTTTTGGATTTGGCTGAAGCCTTGGGTTTATCAATTTGGGATGACTGTGGTACAAACTTGGTCTCAAACTCATTTTTCATTTCATCCATCTGCATTTTAATGAGCTTATCTCTGTTGAGTTTGGAACCCTTTTTGTACCAACATTCATCAGAAAGATGATTGAATTTACCACATATGTCACATGGCTTATTCTTCATCTTGGATTGATCAACTGCTGAAGTGGAAACTACTGAAGGTGTGATCTTCAGTACTTTCCTCCTTTCAGTACTTGTGTTAAGTACAGAAGGATCTGTAACAACTGAAGACTTGTTCTTCAGCTGTTCTCTATCCGTGATAGATTCCTCAGCAGTTGTTAATCCTTTTATTTCAGTTGATTTGAAATGCTTTTCAGATGTTGTGACTTGCCCTTTCGTACTTGAGGTACTTTTAGAGACAACATCTGAAGTACTCAGCTTCATGTGCTTATCAGTAGTTAACCCATCAGGCAATTGATTTGCTAAGGTATCAACACTGATTTCATCTTCTGATCTTGGATGATCTCTTGAGGATGATACACATGATGATGTGATTTGGAAATTACTTTCACCTTCAGGTTTTACTATTGATTTTGGAGTAAAATCTGTAGGTGGTGCACTGTGATTGTAACCTATTCCAAACTTCACATTCGAAGCTGTTTGCTTGCTGAGAAGCATTTTAAATCCCTTGCAGGATGATACTCAGCGGTCACACTCAACTTGGGTAGCTGCAAGTGTTTCTTTGAGATCTCTGTGGTTCTCAAGAATGACCTCAAGCTTAGCCTTTTCATCATTTAATTGGCATTTAAGCTTATAAATCTCATCATCTTTATCTTTAAGGACAGACTCATACTCAGCTTTTCTTTTGGAAAGGGTTTGCTCAAGCTCAAGATTTTGATTTATTAAAGCTACATTTGCCTCTCTAATAGAGATAAATACAGCTATGCAAGATTCAGAACATAGCTTCGCCTTAGCCTCAGAGGATACCTGGGTTACCTGTGATGAAGATGCATTGGAGCATGAATCCTCAGTAGACTCCAGGGCCATGAGAGCAAGATTCCCAAAAGGATGTTCACCACCATGTTGACCATCACTAGCAAATAATTTCTCATTACCAGAAAGATCATCTGGTAAACTGCTCCGGTCAACAGCACAAGGGGTGAAGAAGCTGTGATGAGTTTGTGATTGAGATGGTTAAGATGGTTGAGGCTCAGGTAAGGCTTGAGGTTGTTGTGCAATAGGAACTTGAACTTGATTTGGCTGTGGCATGTAATAGCAGGGATATGGATATGGCATTGGACCCTGAGGGACAAAATATGCAGGAGATTGAGGTTGTGAGTGATGACCAGAACTAGCAGGATGTTGCCTTCTGTTTTGTGAACTATTGCTTGGAAAAGTCACAAAAGGGTGCAGAGGAGTTAGATCCAGTTGATCTACACTCTCTTGCAAAGTGCCCAAGCCTGTGGCATTTGTGACACCTCAACTTACTCTTGTCAAAACCAACTTTGGTTTTGCCAGAGAGTCCTGGAAATTCCTACCAGTTCTCTTGTAGAACTTTTGAGATCTGATATTAATCAAGGCCATTTGGCTCAGAATATCCATCTCTTCTAAGTCATCATCAGCAATACCTTTCAAATCATCCATAATGAAGCACAAATTGTCACTATTACAGCCGACTGATTATCAACACTAACAAATGCATGATCAGAACTGTTTGAAGAGAAATCTATATGCTCATCATAATGGCTTTTTGATGCAGCATATTCTGACTCATGACCAACCAAGGCAGTGTTCCCTGGTACAAAGTCATCAGTGAGCTTTCCTGATGATGCCAGTTTCCTTTTCTGCTCTATCTCTCTTTCAAATGTAAGCAGTTTCCCATGGAGTTGGGTGAGAGATAGGCTATCCAGATTTGCACTGGAGCGTAGGACAATGGTGTATGTGTCCCATCTCTCAGGCAGTGATCTGAGGAATCTGTTGTTCATCTGGCTATTAGTGTATTCATGTTTGACCATTTTCAGCTCAGAGATCAAACAGGAAAAACGCTCAAACTGTTGAGTCAGTGTCTCACCCTTCCTATGAGAGAATGTCTCATATTGTTGGGCAAGGATTTCTCTGTTGTTTGCTAAGACCTCATCTGTTCCACCAATTGTTCTTTCAATGCATTCCAGAGGTCATGAGCATTTCATGATGCATAAGCCCAGAATAGATTTCATTCGGCAGTGCCATGGCCAAAATTCCATGTGCTTTAGCATCAATCTCAAACAGATTTCGATCCTCATCTGAGTATTGTTCCTTCTTCTTCGGAACCATTTGGTTGGTTTTTAGATTGTTCACCATAGGCTTGTGTGGACCATGTACCACAGATGTCCAACAACCTGAACTGTTAACAGACAGGTGATGGAGCATTCTTCGTTGCCATATGTTATACTCAATCCTAACCAGCATCGGAGGCTTGGTTGAGGAGCCAGTATTGTGAGGGTCATTAGAAGGAGTAGTCATTCTCAGTTTCAATCAAATTCATTAAGTTTTAACAGATTTAGAGCAAAACACAACAACTCAATATGAACCAAGAGAAATCTCAAAGCAAATAACCGAAAGCAGCAAAAATTCAATCTCTATAACCAATTCTTGCAAATATGCTAATTCGATCAAACTTAGATATCGAAATAGCTGTTTCAATGATCAATTGTTAGATCGATCAATGATTAACCTGCTCTGATACCATTTGTTAGGATCAGTGATCTAAGTTTGATGGATTAGAGTAGATTGCAGCGGAATTCGAACAATGAATTAGACAATTTAGCAAGAACTCAATTGATATTCAATGGAATAGTACACGGTTATAGAGAGAGAGAATTCTGCAAAAAGAATATTTCATTCAAATGCTTTCGTGGTGGCTAAGAGTCACACATTACAATTAGGTCAACATTCCTTATATAAGGAATGTGACGTCTGCATATGTCACTTGATAGTGACATCTAACAGAATTATACAAACTACTGAAACTATGCAAACTACTGAGAATGTTCTCAACAACTGATCACATCTCAGAGAATGCTAAGTACAAGAACATAAAACTACTAAACTAAAACTACTGAAACTATAAACTACTGAAAGGTAAATCAGTACTGAAAAGGAAACCATCACAACTACTAAAGTTAATAACTTCAGCTGTTGTGACAACTACTGATCACTCTGGTCTTCATTCTTTGTCTTCAGTCTTTGTTCTTCAGACTTTTACTTCAGACTTTGTCTTCAGCTGATAGCTTCAGACTTTGTCTTCAGTACTTCACTTTCAGACTTTGTCTTCAGTACTTTACTTTCAAACTTTGTCTTCAGTAGAAATCTTCAGATCTTGTCTTCAGACTTTGTCTTCAGACCTTGTAATCAGCTGATGTCTTCAGCTGTTGTGATCTTCTTCGGCAGTTGTAATGTCTGTGGGACTTAGAGGTTTTTCTGATCAGGCTCATTGGTTCTTTTGGTCCAACATACGACATCCTATGAAATATGTCATTTTGTTCAAATAATTTTCGGACAAGATTATTAGTAAATTTTGTGCCGCCGTCACTTCAAAAAAATTTTATCTTTGAGGAAAATTGTGTTTGAACAAATGGTACAAAGATGGATAACGCCTCAAAAAAATCTGATTTTGCATGCAATGGATATAACCAAGTGAGGGGAGAATAGTCATCAACAAATGCCACATAATAAGTAAAGTTGTCCACCGATTTAATCGGGGATAGACCCCATAAGTCACAATGAATAAGATCAAGCAGTAAAGAAGCACGTTGATTATTAAGAGAAAAAGGTTGTCGTTTTGTTTTGGCAAGTTCACATGGAGAACAAAGTCCTGGTTTAGATAAATCCAAAGTAAATAATAAACAACCATTATTTTTAATAATGTAACTATATCAAAATTAACATGCCCAAGGCGGGAATGCCATAGTTCAAATGAAGCTTTGGGACACGACTGTTTTGAAACTAAATCTTCATATTTATTACGAAGAACATAAAGACCATCTTCACGGCATCCCCGTGCTAGAATTTGCTTGGTTTTCCGGTCCTGGAAATGAAAATAAGGGTTAGAAAAAACAACATCAGCGTTATTATCTTTGGTAAGTTTACCGATGGAAAGAAGGTTTTTGGTGATATTAGGCATAACCAAAATATTATTGAGAGCAAGTTTACCAAGACGGGTGTTATGACCAACATGAGTAATGTAACACCCGGTTATTTTAAAGTCAAGGAAAGAATAAATAAAGTGAAAGAAAAGAAGGTAAAGAAATAAAACCCAAGTCTAGGAGTAAAAAGTGTCCAAAAGGGCAAAATGTTTGAAAAGTAGGTGTAAAAGGTGGTATGGCCGCCCATATGTCACATACATCACTGATTTTCGGGTTTTAGAGAGAGAGTAGTACCTGGGAGCAGAAAACTCTTGGTTTTAGAAGGAAGAACAAGAAGAAATTCAAATTCAAGGTAAGAATTCATGTGTTTACGGTGTTCTTAACCAGTTATGTCCTCGGGTTTATGTTCATGTGTGTTTGTATGTGTTCGGGTATGTTTTTAGTGGGTTCTAAGCGGTTGAATTCAATTTGCAAACGAGTTTGGAGGAAGCCATACTCAAAAGCTGCAAAGTTGAGTTCTAGAACCCCTCTTTTCACTGATCTTAACTATTTTGGGGCTGGAAATGCATGAATGTATGTTTTTATTAAACTAGGTTTCGGACCAGTATGCTTGAATGTGTGTATGATGATGTTATGTTATGATGTATGATTATGTTCATGCTTGATAATGTATGATGGGGATTCTAAGGCTTAGAAGGTAATACCTAAGTCTAGAACATGATGAATAGGGAGGGGGATTTGAAATCGGATGTTTAAGGCTCATATGTTAAGTTTTAGAATCTGCATAAATGTTGTAAAGTTAATACGAATGAGGTCAATGCGGATGAGCATTGACTAAGTATGGAAATGCGGATGGAAAGGTTAATGCGGATGAGCATTGACTAAGTATGGAAATACGGATGGAAAGGTTAATGCGGATGAGCATTGACTATGGAAATGCGGATGGAAAGGTTAATGCGGATGAGCAAAGTAAGCCAGTGTGGATGAGTATTGGAAATCAAATGCGGATGATGTCAATGCGGATGAACATTGACTAAGTGCATGAAATGCGGATGAACATTGACTAAGTGCATGAAATGCGGATGAGTAAGTCAAATACGGATGAAGTCAATATGGATGGACATTGACCAAGTGCATGAAATGCGGATAAGTAAGTCAAATGCGGATGAAGTCAATGCGGATGGACATTGACTGAGAGCATGAAATGCGGATGAGTAAGGCAAATGCGGATGACAAATGTGGATGAAGTAGTCAATGCGGATGAACACTAAGGTCAATGCGGATGAACACTTAGAAAAATTCTGATTTTTAGGGAAAAGAGGTAATGTAGGCTTTGACCTAGGAGATTCTCGGGGGCTATGTAAGTTGACCTTTGAGGTCATAGATGTTATGATGGGCATGTAATGATGTGTGATTGATGCATATGCATAATGTTGGAAGTACGATGTTGCATGATTATGCATGTTATGTATGTATGATGTTGCCATGTATGATGTAATGACTGTATGTTCCTTGTTATGACGTATGTTTATCTTTCCGTGGCTTTACATGTCATGTTAATGAATAAATGAAGTATTATGTAACGTAAAGTGAAAGATAAAGAAAAGAAGAACATGAAGTAAGAATGCATGCATTAACGAGTAATGAAAGTAAAGATAGCCTTGTAAGCTTGGCATGTACATCGGGGTCTTTCTTTATGATTGACCATTTGCATAGAACTATCGCTGCATACCTTAGGTACTCTGACCACGAGGTGTGATGCACCGTTATAGAAGGTCTATGATAAACCTAGGTCCAGAACCATGAACAGAAAGGTATTGTATATGGCAATAGTACACCTACATTCATACCTTAGGTACTGTGACCACGAGGTGCGATGCACCGTTATAGATGGTCTATGATAGGCCTAGGTCCAGAACCATGAATAGAAAGGTATTGCATATGGAAATAGTACACCTACATTCATACCTTAGGTACTGTGACCACGAGGTGCGATGCACCATTATAGAAGGTCTATGATAGGCCTAGGTCCAGAACCATGAACAGAAAGGTATTGCATATGGCAATAGTACACCTACATTCATACCTTAGGTACTATGACCACGAGGTGCGATGCATCGTTATAGAAGGTCTATGATAGGCCTAGGTCTAGAACCATGAACAGAAAGTATTATATAGTAACCTAAACTTTACCTTAGGTGCTGCGACCACGAGGTGCGATGCACTGTTATAGAAGGTCTATGATTGGCCTAGGTCCAGTGCCACGAACAGAAGGGTAAAGGTTTATGGTTGATTGAAAGGAAAAGTAAAGAATGAAGCATGAAAGATTAAAGAAGATAATAATGATATTATCTATGTGTACGTATGATGTATGATCGAACGAAAGAAATGAACAGTTTTAATGAAAGATAAAGTATGTTTTATTATAAAACTAGAACTCACTTAGCAATGTTGACTTTTATGTGTTTCCAGTTGGCAGGTAATGATTGCTGAGGATGGCATGAGGCAGCTGCTCAGCTTTTTTGGATGGTATCCATTTATATAACGCTTTTGTGAAGTAATACAACAATGTATTTTGTAACTGATTAACGATGTATTATTTTGCAAAAGTTTTTATGATGAAAATGAAATGTCATATTTGAATGTTTCCGCTGCAGTATTTTCATGAGGCAAATGTAATTATATGTTTTATGTGCGATGAGAACTCAACTATAAGCGTCCTGGAAACGGGGCCTTACAAGTTGGTATCAGAGCCAAAGTTTAAGTGAAATGGGTAAATTTGCAAAATAAACCTTTACTTAAACTGAGAATGGGACAGAAAGGGAATGGGATGCCAAACTGAGTAGCTACGTGCCATCAGGTATTTTCGTAAAGTTAACCGGTTTTATGTGCGCATGGTATGTGGTTATGTGTTGTATGTAGATTTAGATACTGATGTAGTCAAGACAGGTAATGCTTAGGGTATGAAGAGTAAAGTAAGTGGCTAATCACAACTGGCCACTGTAATTAGGGACTTACTATACTTGACATAAACTGAGTTATTCCCTTGAATGACCGTATTAGTGTTTAAATCTTTCAGTATGAGTTAGAGGATAGACGGTGGGAGATCATCTAAAGCTTCACAAGGTGGAGGATGTGGCACTGAACCACGAGTCACGAGAGGAAGGCCTGGAGCCGAAAGGGTGGTTCATAAGGAACCCGAGACCCCTCAACCAGAGGGTGGTGATGAGAGTGCAAACCTGAGAGCCTCAGTAAAGGAGGCTGTTGTAGAAGAAGTCCACCAGGTCATGCAAACGATTTTACCATCTGTGGTGACCGAAGTTATTAAGGCTATACGAGAAGGGGAAAGAAAGGAAAAAAAACAGGTCCTTGAGAGAACGGGAACATCCAGAGCCTGAAACAGTTCTATTTGATGATGAGGAGGAATATGAAGAGCCTGTGCCAGAGGCGGCACGAGGCTGTAATTACGGGGCGTTTATGAGGTGCAAGCCCCTTACTTTTGATGATAATGGCACTACTGCTGCTGGTCACCAGTGGGTGAGGGAAATGGAGGCTGTTCTTGATATCAGCGAGTGCCGAGAGGACCAGAAGGTGAAGTTCACTACCCACTCTTTCGTGGACTCGGCTCTGTGCTGGTGGGACAACATTGTCTAAGCTGAGGGTAGCAGGGCCATAGGGAGGATGAGATGGCCTGAGCTGAAAAAGTTGGTGATTAAGGAGTTTTGTCCTCATCGGGAAATGGACAAGGTCGAAAGAGAGTTCTTGCAACTGGAGGCGGGAACTATGACGCACCAGTAGTACACCACGAAATTTAACAAGATGGCACGTCTGGTGCCGGATCAGGTGACACCTCTGTCTCGAAAGATCAAGAGTACATTCAGGGTTTGCCAGCGGATATTCGCAGGCACATGATCGCCGCCTGGCCGAGCACGTTTAGGTCGGCGGTGGATTTGGCAGGGAGACTGTACGATGAGAGGACGGTGGTGGTGAGTGAAGGTGAAAAGAAGAGTGGTGGTGATCGAAATTGGCAGGGAAAAAGGTTTGGTCGGGGTAATGCTTCGACGGGTAACAAGAAGGCACGGGTGGAAGACCGTCGTGTGGTCACATCGGGTGCTGGTATAAAGAAGTGTGATAGGTGTGGGAGAGAACATAGCGGGGAATGTAGGCCGGGGTTGAATGTATGCTTCAAATGTGGGAAGCCGGGGCATATAGCCAAGGACTGTCGTACGGTCCGTGTTTTAACTGTGGCATGGAGGGCCACGTGAACAGGGATTGTAAGAAGCCCAGGGCTGAGAGTTCTGGGGTGAAGAAAATTGGAGGTGAAGGACTGAGTGCGAGTGCCAGGGCATTCACCATGACACAGGAGGAAGCTAGGACGGACCCTGATGTGTGTATGGTACGTTTCTAGTGAACCAAACTTTAGCTTCTGTGTTATTTGATTCGGGTGCTAGTAAAAGTTTTATTTCTGCTGCTTTCTGTGCTAAGCTACCTGTTAGTAGTAGACATGTTGATGTGCCCTTTGATGTAGAAACTACCATAGGTAAGTCTACCAGGATTTCTAAAATGATAGAGAACTATGACATGGAACTTGAGGGTCATAAGTTTCCTGTTAGACAGTTCGTGATGACCTTAGGTGGTTTCGATTTGGTTCTTAGGATGGATTGGTTGGCGGACTTCGAGGTGAACATTGTGTGTCGCAAGAAGATAATTCATTTGACAGCGCCTGACAGTAGTTCAATGACGGTTTATGGTGATAGGGTTGCTACGATCCCGAAGGTAATCTCAATGGCGGTGGCGGGAAAGTGTATGAGGCGTGATGTAGAGCCTATTTGGCTTATGTAAAGGATGTGGATACGCCAACACCACAACTATCCGATGTACGGTTGTGTGTGACTTTCCAGACGTATTCCCAGAAGACTTACCAGGAGTGCAACCTAACCGAGAGATCGAGTTTCAGATTGATCTGATACCGGGCGCCCACCTGTCGCCAAAGCACCGTATTGTTTGGCTCCGACGGAGATGAAAGAATTGATGGAACAGCTGCAAGAGCTGCTTGATAAGGGGTTCATTAGACCGAGTATCTCTCCTTGGGGTGCTTCGGTCCTGTTTGTAAAGAAGGACGGTAGTATGAGGATTTGCATTGACTACCGCGAGCTGAACAAGTTGACGGTGAAGAACCGATACCCCTTACCGAGAATAAATGATCTGTTCGATCAGCTTCATGATGCCAGTTGGTTTTCAAGAATATATCTTTGATCTAGTTACTATCAGCTGAAGGTGAAAGAGCAGGATGTTCCTAAAACAGCTTTCCGTACGCGCTATGGTCACTACGAGTTTCTTGTCATGTCCTTTGGTTTGACCAACGCGCCAGCTGCTTTTATGGATTTGATGAACCGTGTGTGTCGGCCGATGCTGGATAAATCAGTGATTGTGTTATTGATGATATCCTGATTTATTCAAAGAGTGAGATTAAGCATGCCGGTCACATTCGGGAGGTTCTGGAGACGTTGAGGAGGGAGAAGTTGTATGCAAAATTCTCCAAATGCGCATTTTGGTTGCTTGAAGTTTAGTTCTGGGTCATGTGGTAAATCCCGATGAGATTATGGTGGACCCGACGAAAGTGGAGGCGGTTATGCAATGGAAGTCACCAAAGACGCCATCCGAGATTCGTAGTTTCTTGGGTTTGGCGGGCTACTATAGAATATTTATCCAAGACTTCTCTAAAATTGCTTCTCCACTGACTAAGTTGACCCGGAAGGATGTAAAGTTTGTATGGGGTCAGGCTCAGGAGAAGGCGTTCGAAGAATTGAAGACAAGATTGACTCAAGCTCCTGTTCTGTCATTACCTCGACAGAAGCGAAGATCTGGTGGTTTATTCTGATGCTTCCTATTCGGGGTTGGGGTGTGTATTAATGCAGAGAGGAAAGGTTATAGCTTATGCATCCCGACATTTGAAGGTTCATGAGGTAAATTATCCTACTCATGACTTGGAGCTAGCAGCCGTGGTCTTTGCGCTAAAGATTTGGAGGCACTATCTCTACGGGACGAAGTGCACCATTTCACTAACCACAAGAGCTTGAAGTACTTCTTTAAGCAGAAGGATCTAAACATGAGGCAGAGATGGTGGTTGGAACTTATAAAGGATTATGATTGTGAGATCCACTACCATCCGGGCAAGGCCAATATGGTGGCTGATGCCCTTAGCCGAAAAGAGAGGCCCGAGCCGATTCGGGTGAAAGCATATCAACTGATTATGACCTCTGATGTAATGAAGCAAGTCAAAGAGTTTCAAGATAAGGCACTGAAAGAAGATCATCTTAACTCTGAAAGAATGAGAGGTCTGGTTGGGGAATAGGGTGAAAACACACTCGGTGTTAGAACCCGATTTGGTCGTGTGTGGATTCCTCAATTTGGGGATCTACGGGTGAAAATAATGGATGAAGCTCACAAGACTTGATACTCCATTCATCTAGGTGCCATGAAAATGTACCAAGATATGAAGAAAGATTACTGGTGGTCGGGTATGAAGCGCGATATAGTGGAGTATGTAAGTAAGTGCCTTACTTGCTTGCAGGTGAAGGCCGAGCATCAGAAGAAGTATGGGAAGATCCAACCTTTGGATATACCGGAATGGAAATGGGAGCACATCACCATGGATTTCATTACGAAGTTGCCGCGTACTCCGAAAGGGTATGATGCTATATAGGTGATTGTGGACCGTTTGATGAAGAGTGCTCACTTCCTACCGATTCACGAGACATATTCATCCGAGAGGTTGACTAATCTGTTCATCAAGGAGATTGTAACTCGTCATGGTGTGCCGGTGTCCATTGTATCTGATCGTGACACCCGATTTACATCTAAATTCTAGAAGAAATTCCACGACGCCATGGGGACGAGGTTACATATTAGCACAGCTTATCATCCCCAAACTGATGGTCAGTCAGAAAGGACCATTCAGACACTGGAAGACATGCTTCGGGCATGTGTGATTGATTTAGGGGGAAATTGGGATGACCACCTACCGTTAGCCGAATTCTCATACAACAACAGCTACCATGCCAGCATTGGTATGCCACCATATGAGATGCTATACAGTAGAAGATGCAGAACACCGTTTGTTGGGGTGATATTGGTCAAAAGGAGTTGGGGAGCGTCGAGGTGATCGAGGCTACGACTGAGAAACTTAAGAAGATCAAAGCCTTTATGAAGGCAGCCAAAGATAGACAGAAGTCGTATGCTGATAAACGACGTAGACCGATTGAGTTCCAGGTGGGTGACCGAGTTATGTTGAAGGTCTCACCGTGTAAGGGTATCATTCGCTTCAGAAAGCGGGGCAAGTTGAGCCCGAGGTACATAGGCCCTTTCCGAATCATCGCTCGAGTAGGAGAGGTGGCCTATAGATTGGAGTTACTAGTTGAGCTAAGTGGAATTCACACAACATTCCATGTATCTCATCTAAGGAAGTTCTTGGTAGACGAAGATATGATTGTTCCATTGGAAGATATCGAAGTAGACGAATGGCTTAATTATGTGGAGCAACCAGTGGCAATCATCGATCGAAAAGATAAAAGGCTGAGAAATAAAGTGGTTCCTCTTGTGCTTGTACAGTGGAAGCACAGGAAGGGATCTGAGTCTACGTGGGAGACTGAAGAAGAGATGAGACGGCATTACCCACTATTTTTTGAGGAATAACAGGTTTCGGGGATGAAACTATTTAAGGGGGGTGGACTTGTAACACCCGGTTATTTTAAAGTCAAGGAAAGAATAATAAAGTGAAAGAAAAGAAGGAAAAGAAATAAAACCCAAGTCTAGGGGTAAAAAGTGTCCAACAGGGCAAAATGTTTGAAAAGTAGGTGTAAAAGGTGGTATGGCCGCCCATATGTCACATACATTACTGATCTTCGGGTTTTAGAGAGAGAGTAGTAGCTGGGAGTAGAAAACTCTCGGTTTTAGAAGGAAGAACAAGAAGAAATTCGAATTCAAGGTAAGAATTCATGTGTTTATGGTGTTCTTAACCGTTATGTCCTCGGGTCTATGTTCATGTGTGTTTGTATGTGTTCGGGTATGTTTTTAGTGGGTTCTAAGCGGTTGAATTCAATTTGCAAATGAGTTTGGAGGAAGCCATACTCAAAAGCTGCAAAGGTGAGTTCTAGAACCCTTCTTTTCACTTATTTTAACTATTTTGGGGCTGGAAATGCATGAATGTATGTTTTTATTAAACTGGGTTTCGGACCCGTATGCTTGAATGTGTGTATGATGATGTTATGTTATGATGTATGATTATGTTCATGCTTGATGATGTATGATGGGGCTTCTAAGGCTTAGAAGTTAATACCTAAGTCTAGAACATGATGAATAGGGAGGGGGATTTGAAATCTGATGTTTAAGGATCATATGTTAAGTTTTAGAATCTGCATAAATGCTAAAAAGTTAATATGAATGAGGTCAATGTGGATGAGCATTGACTAAGTATGGAAATGCGGATGGAAAGGTTAATGCGGATGAGCATTGACTAAGTATGGAAATGCGGATGGAAAGGTTAATGCGGATGAGCATTGACTAAGGATGGAAATGCGGATGGAAAGGTTAATGCGGATGAGCAAAGTAAGCCAATGTGGATGAGTATTGGAAATCAAATGCGGATGATGTCAATGCGGATGAACATTGACTAAGTGCATGAAATGCGGATGAGTAAGTCAAATGCGGATGAAGTCAATGCGGATGGACATTGACTGAGTGCATGAAATGCGGATGAGTAAGTCAAATGCGGATGAAGTCAATGCGGATGGACATTGACTGAGAGCATGAAATGCGGATGAGTAAGGCAAATGCGGATGACAAATGCGGATGAAGTAGTAAATGCGGATGAACACTAAGGTCAATGCGGATGAACACTTAGAAAAATTCTGATTTTTGGGAAAAAGAGGTAATATAGGCTTTGACCTAGGAGATTCCTGGGGGCTATGTAAGTTGACCTTTGAGGTCATAGATGTTATAATGGGCATGTAATGATGTGTGATTCATGCATATGCATAATGTTGGAAGTACGATGTTGCATGATTATGCATGTTATGTATGTATGATGTTGCCCTGTATGATGTGATGACTGTATGTTCCTTGTTATGACGTATGTTTATCTTTCTGTGGCTTTACGTGTCATGTTAATGAATAAATGAAGTATTATGTAACGTAAAGTGAAAGATAAAGAAAAGAGGACATGAAGTAAGAATGCATGCATTAACGAGTAATGAAAGTAAAGATGCCTTGTAAGCTTGGCATGTACATCAGGGTCTTTCTTTGTGATTGACCATTTGCATAGAACTATTGCTGCATACCTTAGGTACTGTGACCACGAGGTGCGATGCACCGTTATAGAAGGTCTATGATAGGCCTAGGTCCAGAACCATGAAC